>JACTAT010000040.1:8575202-8609315 GCA_014526335.1 Chrysaora quinquecirrha
TTTTCACATTTTTTAAACATTTCATAGTGTTCTTCAAAAAGTTATTCATGAAAAGTTATTTATTGTTTTTCCCCACAAAGAGAGTTTATCATGGTGTGGCCTAAACCAAGAGTTGTGTGCATAAACATCTCTTTGGAAAAGTTAATAATCCATCATCACTGATTTCCCCAGAAGATATCATTGTTTTATTTTCATCTTGTCTGAGTTTCCAAAGCTTTATTCAACACAAATAATTAACCAAAATTCGAAACATTAAACACACAAGCAAAATCCTCACAGCTTTGTGCCTTTGTTCAACAGCAGAAAATTCAACTCAATTTTCGTTTTTGCAAGTGCAGAAGAAAATGCGCGCGCATAAGTAACATTTCTGCTCTATGTTCGAAGAAATAACAAATGACTTATAAATTCTGTTTTCGGTGATAATTTCCAATACTCTACGAATTTCTTGAAGAATGAAGATAAAAATCCGTTGTTTCAAGATAAAATAACTTTGAATATAAATAATCGCCTCCTTCTTTTAAACGCCTCCCTGTAATAAACGCCACCCTCAAAACTTGGAAAATTTAATAAACGCCTCGGGCGTTTATTTAAGAATTTACGGTATTTTTGGTTCTCAAAACATTTAGAAAAATACGGCATGTCCTAACTGGGCAGAAGGGCTTCGATCAAAACAAAGGATCGCATTTCTAGGTGCCCCAAGACTAGGGCCTTTCGTGTACAATCGAACAATGGGCCATAACAATAGGGCACCTCATTTGCATATTAAGATGACAAGTAATAGAGAGATAAGAAAAAAAGTCCCTGGGTGGACCTTAACCACCAACCTTTCGGTTAACAGCCGAACGCTCTAACCGATTGCGCCACAGAGACTTGTTAGTGAGACATGTTTTCAAGTTATTTATTGTGGAATTGGCTTGTTTACTAAAATTTTCAATCTGAATCGAAAAAACGTCCCTGGATGGGCTTGGACACCATTCGGTTAACAGCCGAACGCGGTTACCGATTGCGCCACAGAGACATGTTAATGAGACACGTTTTCAAGGTATTTAATGTTGAATTGGTTTCTTTACAGAACGCGCTAACCGATTGCGCCACAGAGACATGTTAGTGAGACATTATTGCAAGTTATTGAAATATAGAATTGCTTTGCGCCACAGAGTCATGTTCCAGAGATGTTTTCAGGCCCGTTTAAAGGAAACTGTTTTCATTTTAAGACGGATTGGCTTCATACCAGATCTGCTTTCTGTTTACACGGAAACACACCAATACGATATGCTTCATATTGGAATTGCGTTTTCAAATGAAAATGTTCTGAAAGTGGAATGAAACCAATCCAATATGCCTCTGTGTAAACTATTGAATCTGGTTTGAAATGAAAACGAATTTGTCTCAAACAAAAGTTGGTACCCCTGAACACAAAAAGCAGATTTAAAAAGGCACAGCGAACATTCTAGTACGAAAAGAGCTCCAATCCGATATTAAATGAAAACGGTGTCGTGTAAATAGACCAATTCTTCATAACAGATATGCTCTAGAGTTGTTTTCAAATTAACGATTACAAGATTGGTGTAGTGTTTGGCCGTTACCTGTAATATTGTGAGTGGTATGCTGGTATACTCAATGCCATACTGCTTATTGCATGGAGAAAGCTTTAGGATTCGAGTCCGACAGCAAGTCCGATTTAATAACGAGGTCCAATAACAGCGTCTTTTTGCAGATAAAAAATTCCGTCACTTTACCACTCTTTGCATACAGTAAACAGATTGATTATAGACGTTAAGCTTGTGATAACATGACTTATTAATAATCATACACAACATTTTGTGTCAGTGTGCATAGAATGTGATTCGAATACTGTCTGTCATTACATTGATCAGGAGATTTTATAGACAAAAGCTATCTCTTTATCACCAGATCATTGCAGAGCAAACTTTTCTGACACACTTCGTGTGAAAGAATGGTTTTTGTGGCGGAATTATCCTACTGCACCGGCAACTGGCATACTCACCGAAAAATGACTTGCAAGACATGATGTGCTTGTAGGTTTAGCTTTTTTCTGCAAAAGAAATCATATCATTTTCAATAAGTTCTATATGTAGGTTCTAAATAGGTATGAAGAACATGATTGCATTATATGGTAACGCTATTTACAACATTTAAGAAAATGGTCAAAAGATTAGTAGCTACGAGACTCAGAGAAACCTGCCCCTGTCTAGCAATAAGCATTTAGACAACTGCTGAATACTATCACGTTTGCAGCAACTTTTACTGGTTAACAAATAAAAACAAGACATGCTCTTTTCACAGGGGAGCTTCAGCAATAAAACATTACAATATTAGGCCCTTTGCACACTAGACCTAAAATTCTGCCAAAATTCTACTAAACAGTGGGGCGCATTTGCTAATTATTCAGTTCCGACCATAAATTCCTGATGCACTGAAATATTATGGATAGCAGAAAATGCAAAAATGTCCTTGCACAATAGGAAAAAAGGTGTTAGTTTGTTAATCCTTACTAAAAATTGGAAAAGTACTCTAGTGTGCAAAGGCCCTTACTTCGATTAAAAGCCCCTCTAATTAATGCCCCATCTAAAAATTCAATTATGTAATAGACACCCCCTCTTTCAATTAAACACCATTGCTATTTGTAAATCCTTTAAAAGGAGGTATTGATACGAATCAGTGGACGTTAAAAACTAAGGAACTGGACAAATGAACTGAACATTTCACTTAACATCGTCCAAGATTGAAGTTCAGTAAAAATCCAGTTCGTTTTGCCACCTTGTTCAGAAAACTGAACATTACTCACTGAATATTTTATCGATGTCAAAAATGTTTGGCGAAAAAAATTTGTTCAGTGGTATTTTCAGTTCATTTGATCACTCAGATGAACAAAAAATGGAACATATCCAGTAAAAATTGATATTTGCTGCACTAATAGCAAGTTTGTTTACAGATTGTCGACTCAGCCTTTTAATGCATTAAGCACAGTGCTGTATTCAAAAGATCCTTTGCTGAGACATTTACATTAGTACATATGAAAGTGGATGAAATCTACCTTTACTGTTCATAAGATTCTCTCTAGCTTTCATAAATGCTATTATATCCGCATCGGTGCGGCTGTCACCTGTCAACCGTATGCCAGAAGGTAATGTTCTTTGATGACTAAAAAAGCGGACAAACATTAGACATTTCGTAAAGAAGAAAAGCTTTTTTATCTTAATGTATATAACTTACCGAAAGAGATAGCGGTCTTTAAAGCGTTTTACCACGTATGATAGCTATTTTGACAAAGATGACGAAACGCATCGCAGTTTAGCATGTCAAAAAGTAGCTAAGTATGAAAAGTTTTCGATGTAACTTTGACTGGAAGGGTCAAAGGTCTTCAAAGCTAGATGAGACTTGGACCGTATTTACACGAAAGAAATTGGGTCGGCTCTGGTGCGATCCACAGTTTGCTCAAAAACGCTTTCATTTTACACGGGATCTCTCGGATCTGTACCTATTCTGGCTCGTTCAGAGCTAGTTCTGGATCTCTTTAGAAGTAGAGCCAGCCCTTCTCCGAATCTGTTTAGATCCTGTGTCAACACTTTGGATCGGATCCAAATTGGAGCAGATGAGAAATAAAGCCTACAAGAAAACAACTTTTGAAGGGGACATCGAATTGTCTGCTTTAGCTCCCCCTCCCACGTCCAAAGATGCTGCTGTGATAAAAAGAAGAAATTTCAAGCAGTTTTTTGCAAGTGTGGTAGTGCATGCGTCAACTCAAAGAATACGGTAGTTAAATATTTCTTGATCAGATCGGAACGGATCCAGTTCTTCTCGCGTGATTTCATTGCAAAAGAGCCAGAACTGGCTCTGGATCGGACAACAGCCGATCCAGTTTCTCTAGTGAAAGCAGGGTCTAGATCAACAGTCGTTGCAGCAGAGAAACTACAATTTTTCTCAAATTTGCATACTTTTTTTTAAAGAGCTTGGGGTAGTTGAATTGATCAAAGACAGAAAGCTGTTTCGCACAAGCCACCCTGTCTAATAAGCTTTCTCCTAATCAGTCCGCACAAACGTTTACGTCTATTCTAGTGTGCAAATGAAGTAGTATCACATCTCTGCTGAATAAATCAAGAGTGCCTATCAAGTGCTAGGGGCTAGTAGATTCAGATCCTAAATAACACAGTCGAGTACAGACCAACTAAAACTAAAAGTCATATCGAAAGAACATACCTTGTGGCTGCATGTTCTGTGTTTGTGTTATGCGTTGACTGAATGGAAGACAACGAAAACGGTTTATCTTGCTTTGAAAACATAGACGACGCCAGCTGAGCTTCTGCTCTTAATCTGCTTGCAAACTTCCATGCATCACTTCTTTGTTCCTTGTTTTGATGAACAGAGGAATGCTCATGTGCACCAGATCTCTGCTCATGCTGCGTAGGAATCGATTCAGCACTTTCTAATCTGCTTTTGGAACCCCTCCTTCGAGAAGTTTGAAGTATGTCTTGCAGAGGTCGTTCAGGAGTGTCCGGAGGTGTCCGCCATGCTGGTTTTGACGAAATATGAGGCTAAAAAGGACAAAAAACAATTAAGAAAGCAATATGGCATCTTTAGGACTTATTAAAATCACAAGCTGTTAACAAATCGGTTAATCACAAAGCAATAACAAACAAACAATTTTACATTTTCCTGCATTTTTCTATTAACTGACTCGTTCCACCAGACTTCAAAGTCTTTTTGCATTTGAACTTTAGACTTTTCTAGAAGGTGCTGCAAATGTTCTATTTCCGCTTTCATTGATTTCAGCTGATTGAAAGAGTCTCGATACCTGTAGAGCAATAAATAAATAAGATAGAGTAACGTCAAAAGTTTATGATAACTGGTCTACTATAGTTTGCAATATTGAATTAAACTATGAATTTCAGTACAGTATGAAGAAGATACTCGTTGCAAATTACCGAGCCAGAAATTAATGTGAATGGGACAGGTTTAAGATGTGCGAAAGCATTGCCAACAATGTGGAATATGATATATCTCATGTAGGAAAAACAGTACGTTTTCAGAGTAAAAGACGTAAGATATTATTTATGAAATTTACTAACGCTGCTTTCTCTTTATTCAGAAGATCTCTAAGAATTTTCTCCTCTTCGTCTGGCTTTCCCATGTCTACATCTCCCGCCAGACCTGAAAATTTATGAATAAAAATTTTAGGAAACAACAGATCTCGAAGTTGTTCAATCATAATTGCAACCAATAAAGATATTCTGCCAGTAGGCTTATTTCAATTCATCCCACCCTAAGAAAGCAGCTACTGCAACCCTATCGAGACAGGAGTAACATATTGACACATTGACAACAGTAAACCCAGCAGCGTTCTGTTATATTCAAAATGGATTTCATAAGTAACAGACAAATAAAAGATCCGACCAACACCTCCGAAAAAGGGTGGCAAAACCAATCAAGATGCAGGATTTAAACTGGTATTTTAACTGGTTCATTGGAAAGCCCACCTGAAGACAAGATCTCCGTAGCAGCACTGAACAAATCAATGCATAACGTGGAACTCGAGCGATGAACTTCGAACTCAGGTACATTCGAATATACATTCAAATTTGAGACGGATTGTGCCAACATTTGCTCATTACTCACTGCTAGACGGTCTAGCATTAGAAGTTTACAAAAAATAACGAAAAAATGGAAAAATTGATAACGCTGGATTTTTACTGTTGATTACGGATTCCACTTGGAATTAAGCGGACATCTGCAGAATTGTTGTTGTTTTGAATCTGTAAAAATATTGCTCCTGTCGTGAGAATTTTAGAAGGGCTTAATAAACATTAAGATTTAAAACCTCACAAAAGCAAAAACGATTCATTTCCCCACCAGGAAAGTCTATAGTTATCAATTTAAAGCAAATTATTCAACAATGTGTTACATAGTATAAGACTTAATCACCTCTTCTCATTAAAAGCCTTATGCTAAACAACTTGAATGGTCACAGTGAAGCTCTAACTTTTATCTACAATCTAACAAACCATCTGTAAACATATTTGGAAATTTTACTATGAAAAGTTGTTCAACTAATTGTTATGCAATGTACTATGCAAAAGTCAAAATTTAATGTGGAAAATTCAAAGACCAAAACCCAACCAGAAACCTATTAAGTACGTTATGGATTTATTCTCCGTCTGCCAAATTTTGTATTTCAAATTTTCTATTATTTTATTTTTTGCAATTTTAGAAATAATTATTTCACCTTCTCACCTTGCATTGAATGACGTATCCGTTGTTGCTCGATTCGAGATTTTACAGTGTCTAAAATCAAACGGGGAAGAAATAAGGACTGAATTTGAAGAAATAATGACTTGCAATGAAGGATAGAATTCTTTTACAATAGGAATTCTTAACTACAGAAAAAAGGTCTATGGTATCAGATCATTAGGGAAATCTAGGATCGTGTCGTTTGGTCTGTACCCAAAGCATACTAGATAAGACAATCAAAGTGTTCAAGCGTCGAAAGAAAATGCATATATGCATAATCGAGATAAGAACGCATTAAGCATACTTATTGATTTTCTTGATTGATTAACTTGCTCGCCAAGGATTCTTGCCTCTGAATACCTAGGAGAAGAAAATAAATGAATGATGAATGATGAATGAATGATGAATGATGAATGATGCAGTTCATATGTGGCGCTATAGATTTTTCATTAAACGAAACATTAACAGATATTAAGCGCCTGGTCAAACGCATTTGTAATATGACTGAACAACATGAACATATGTTTTGTCGTAAGCGCTGATATTTCGTAGCTCATAATGTTTGACAAAATGAGCATTGTACAGACCTACTTTTCATTTTCAGAAAAGTATGAGCACTATAAAGTTTTAGATTGAACAAATGCACAAAAATGTTTAGTGATTGAACATTTCTTTTGTAAAAGGGGGGAAGTAGTGTTTTTCACTTCGTATGACCTGTAGCTAAACACTGTTCTGTTCGCGAGTGTGCAATGCAGCATGCCTCGTGAAAAGTCAATTATGCTGTTCAGTGTTGTTCAGCAAAATGCTTGGTGCGCTAGACCAATACATCACAATCATAACTGAATTACATGCAGCATTTCCGAAAAAATCGTTGTTCGATCAAATATTCAGTGCGTTTTACAGGGGCTTAAAAGGACGAGATAAAATGTATCATGGCAAAAACAATGTTTTCTTACTTTTCTTTAAGCATTTTCTTCTTTTCATGGATCGCAGAATTATTTGAATAATCTCGTTTGAATATCTCAAATGCTTCTTGCCTTGCAACTGACATGTCTGTCAAGAAAGCCAATACTTTATGGAAATAGGCGACTCACAAATACACATGATTCACTTCAAATTGGATTGAGCGTCATTTTATATGACTATAAAGGTAACAAGGCCGTGGCAATTTAAGCTCAGTGGGGAACTCTTCTCCTAATAAACTGTCAAAAGCGAGAAATCAGGAACTAGCCATAGCAAACCATCATGTTCGTCCCTATTGCTTGCTGTGGATAAATTAGTCTTATCTAGAATCTTTTATCTGTATCAAATCCGTATTTAACCTTAAACCCTTAACCATATCCCTGAATTCATAGAAGATCTTTTAGAATATCTTTAGTTTTTCTACTCTTCCCTTTCAAGGACTTTGTAACATCAGCTTAGTTAAAGAAGAACACCATTTTTTTATTTGAATACATCACAACGGAAATTCATGTGACCAATTAAAAAACTATCCAATCAAATCACAATAAATTGCCTGCTGAGTCAGCAGTTTTAGCGATTCGAGTACACCCAAACTATTTAAAATGACTGAATGCCTTTAATTGGAGGAGGGTTAAAATAAATGGACTATCAAGTCAAGAAACTGAAGAAAATTCTTCCTTTTCGAAGGTAAGGAAATAACATTAACAACCTTAATACGAATTTGTTTACAAAAGGATTGGCTCTAACGAAATTCTACCTATTTCGAATGTATAGAAACAGATGACTTGTTATTAAGGCAAAAACAAAAAACGTAAGTATTTGCAAAATACCTTCGTGATTAAGGAAAGGTGCTTCCATAGAGGTGTTAAGCTTGCCTTTTGTGGAAGGCCTCTGCGAAGGAATATTGAATAAGTAATATGAACAAGAATCTCACGTGAAAGTCTACTTTCTAATGGGGGTATGCTATCCGTGTTCTTAAAATTTGCAACTTCAATAAATACGCAACTGAATTCGTGTTTAAACAGACTGCGAGTTGCCATCGTCAAATCGCCTGTGTATGCATTATAATACTGTATATTAACAAAATTACAGATTATGTTTGTCAAACAAAATAACTTCATATGGTCAGGGCTTTACTACAAGCCTTCAGCAAAGCATTATACCGCTCTGCACACAGTGTCTTGCTAGTTGAATTGAATTGAACCATGAGTTACGAGATGCGGATGCAAAATGTGTGAAGGGATTTTTTCCAAAAGCTGAATGCCATAATCATTAGATCTCTCTACAGTTCAATGCTCTACCACTGAGCTACATCCCCTGATTCTTTTCCATAGTCTTTAGTAAAATATGAAACAACGAGTTTGCGCAAATCTTCAGATCATTTAATGAAGATGAAGCACGCAACAAATGCATAAAGAGGATCAACGAAGGGCACACCTGGGATTGAACCAGGGGCCTCTCGATCTGCAGTCGAATGCCTACCACTGAGCTATGTCCCCTGATAGTTTGCAATAGTCTTTAGTAATACATGAAATAATGAGTTTGCGCAATTGTTCAAAAGAATCGATGATGATGAAGCACGCAACAAATGTATAAAGAGTATAAATGAAGGGGAAACCCGGGATTGAACCAGGGACCCCTCGATCTGCAGTCGAAAGCTCTACCACTGAGCTATATACCTGTTTTTTGCGAAAGCCTTTAGTAATATATGAAACAATGAGTTTTCGCAAATGATCAGATCAGTCAATGAAGAAGAAGCACGCAACAAATGCATAAAGAGTATAAATGAAGGGGACACCCGGGATTGAACCAGGGACCTCTCGATCTGCAGTCGAATGCTCTACCACTGAGCTATATCCGCTGATAGTTTGCAAAAGTATTTAGTAATATATGAAACAATGAGTTTGCGCAAATGTTCAAATGAATCAATGATAATGAAGCACGCAACAAATGCATATATAGTATATAAATAAAGGGGACACCCGGGATGGAACCAGGGACCTCTCGATCTGCAGTCGAATGCTCTACCACTGAGCTATATCCCCTGATAGTTTGCAAAAGTATTTAGTAATATATGAAACAATGAGTTTGCGCAAATGTTCAAATGAATCAATGATGATGAAGCACGCAACAAATGTATAAATAGTATATAAATAAAGGGGACACCCGGGATTGAACCAGGGACCTCTCGATCTGCAGTGGAATGCTCTACCACTGAGCTATATTCCCTGATAGTTTACAAAAGTATTTAGTAATATATGAAACAATGAGTTTGCGCAAATTTTCAAATGAATCAATGATGATGAAGCACGCAACAAATGTATAAATAGTATATAAATAAAGGGGACACCCGGGATTGAACCAGGGACCTCTCGATTTGCACTGGAATGCTCTACCACTGAGCTATATTCCCTGATAGTTTACAAAAGTATTTAGTAATATATGAAACAATGAGTTTGCGCAAATGTTCAAATGAATCAATGATGATGAAGCACGCAACAAATGTATAAATAGTATATAAATAAAGGGGACACCCGGGATTGAACCAGGGACCTCTCGATCTGCAGTCGAATGCTCTACCACTGACCTATATCCCCTGATAGTTTGCAAAAGTATTTAGTAATATATGAAACAATGAGTTTGCGCAAATGTTCAAATGAATCAATGATGATGAAGCACGCAACAAATGTATAAATAGTATATAAATAAAGGGGACACCCGGGATTGAACCAGGGACCTCTCGATCTGCAGTGGAATGCTCTACCACTGAGCTATATTCCCTGATAGTTTGCAATAGTCTTTAGTAATACATGAAATAATGAGTTTGCGCAATTGTTCAAAAGAATCGATGATGATGAAGCACGCAACAAATGTATAAAGAGTATAAATGAAGGGGAAACCCGGGATTGAACCAGGGACCCCTCGATCTGCAGTCGAAAGCTCTACCACTGAGCTATATACCTGTTTTTTGCGAAAGCCTTTAGTAATATATGAAACAATGAGTTTTCGCAAATGATCAGATCAGTCAATGAAGAAGAAGCACGCAACAAATGCATATATAGTATATAAATAAAGGGGACACCCGGGATGGAACCAGGGACCTCTCGATCTGCAGTCGAATGCTCTACCACTGAGCTATATCCCCTGATAGTTTGCAAAAGTATTTAGTAATATATGAAACAATGAGTTTCCGCAAATGTTCAAATGAATCAATGATGATGAAGCACGCAACAAATGTATAAATAGTATATAAATAAAGGGGACACCCGGGATTGAACCAGGGACCTCTCGATCTGCAGTGGAATGCTCTACCACTGAGCTATATCCACTGATAGCTTGGGATAGTCTAAATATATATGAAATAATGAGTTTGCGCAAATGCTCGGATCAGTCAATGAAGATGAAGCACGCATGAAATGCATAAAGAGTAAAAATGAAGGGACACCCGGGGTCTAACCAGGGACCTCTCGATCTGCAGTCGAATGCACTACCACTGAGCTATATCCCCTGATAGTTTACAAATGTCTTTAGTAATATATGAAATAATGAATTTGCACAAATGTTCAGATAAGTCAATGAAGATAAAGCACGCAGCAAATGCATAAATAGTATATAAATAAATAAGACACCCGGGATTGAACCAGGCAGCAATCGATCTGCAGTCGAATGCTCTACCACTGAGCTATATCCGCTGATAGTTTGCAAAAGTATTTAGTAATATATGAAACAATGAGTGTGCGCAAATGTTCAAATGAATCAATGATGATGAAGCACGCAACAAATTCATAAATAGTATATAAATAAAGGGGACACCCGGGATTGAACCAGGCAGCAATCGATCTGCAGTCGAATGCTCTACCACTAAGCTATATCCACTGATAGCTTGGGGTAGTCTAAAGTTATATATGAAATAATGAGTTTGCGCAAATGCTCGTATCAGTCAATGAAGATGAAGCACGCATGAAATGCATAAAAGTAAAAATAAAGGGACACCGGGATTGAACCAGGGACCTCTCGATCTGCAGTCGAATGCTCTACCACTGAGCTATATCCCCTGATAGTTTACAAAAGTCTTTAGTAACATTTGAAACAATGAGTTTGGGCAAATGTTCAAATGAATCCATGATGGTAAAGCATGCAACAAATACATAAAGAGTATAAATAAAGGGGACACCGGGGATTGAACCAGGGACCTGTCGATCTGCAGTCGAATGCTCTACCACTGAGCTATATCCACTGATAGCTTGGGATAGTCTAAATATATATGAAATAATGAGTTTGCGCAAATGCTCGGATCAGTCAGTGAAGATGAAGCACGCATGAAATGCATAAAGAGTAAAAATGAAGGGACACCCGGGGTCTAACCAGGGACCTCTCGATCTGCAGTCGAATGCACTACCACTGAGCTATATCCCCTGATAGTTTACAAATGTCATTAGTAATATATGAAATAATGAATTTGCACAAATGTTCAGATAAGTCAATGAAGATAAAGCACGCAGCAAATGCATAAATAGTATATAAATAAATAAGACACCCGGGATTGAACCAGGCAGCAATCGATCTGCAGTCGAATGCTCTACCACTGAGCTATATCCGCTGATAGTTTGCAAAAGTATTTAGTAATATATGAAACAATGAGTGTGCGCAAATGTTCAAATGAATCAATGATAATGAAGCACGCAACAAATGCATATATAGTATATAAATAAAGGGGACACCCGGGATGGAACCAGGGACCTCTCGATCTGCAGTCGAATGCACTACCACTGAGCTATATCCCCTGATAGTTTGTTAAAGTCTTTAGTAATATATGAAAGAATGAGTTTGCACAAATGTTCAGATAAGTCAATGAAGATAAAGCACGCAACAAATGCATAAAGCACGCAACAAATGCATGAAGACTATAAATAAAGGGGTCATCCGGGATTGAACCAGGGACCTCTCGATCTGCAGTCGAATGCTCTACCACTGAGCTATATTCCCTGATAGTTTACAAAAGTATTTAGTAATATATGAAACAATGAGTTTGCGCAAATGTTCAAATGAATCAATGATGATGAAGCACGCAACAAATGTATAAATATATATAAACAAAGGGGACACCCGGGATGGAACCAGGGACCTCTCGATCTGCAGTCGAATGCTCTACCACTGAGCTATATCCGCTGATAGTTTGCAAAAGTATTTAGTAATATATGAAACAATGAGTTTGCGCAAATGTTCAAATGAATCAATGATAATGAAGCACGCAACAAATGCATATATAGTATATAAATAAAGGGGACACCCGGGATGGAACCAGGGACCTCTCGATCTGCAGTCGAGTGCTCTACCACTGACCTATATCCCCTGATAGTTTGCAAAAGTATTTAGTAATATATAAAACAATGAGTTTGCGCAAATGTTCAAATGAATCAATGATGATGAAGCACGCAACAAATGTATAAATAGTATATAAATAAAGGGGACACCCGGGATTGAACCAGGGACCTCTCGATCTGCAGTGGAATGCTCTACCACTGAGCTATATCCACTGATAGCTTGGGATAGTCTAAAGTTATATATGAAATAATGAGTTTGCACAAATGCTCGGATCAGTCAATAAAGATGAAGCAGACATCAAATGCATAAAGAGTAAAAATGAAGGGGACATCCGGGGTTGAACTAGGGACATCTCGATCTGCAGTCGAATGCTCTACCACAGAGCTATATTCCCTGATAGTTTACAAAAGTCTTTAGTAATATTTGAAACAATGAGTTTGGGCAAATGTTCAAATGAATCCATGATGGTAAAGCATGCAACAAATGCATAAAGAGTATAAATAAAGGGGACACCGGGGATTGAACCAGGGACCTGTCGATCTGCAGTCGAATGCTCTACCACTGAGCTATATCCACTGATAGCTTGGGATAGTCTAAATATATATGAAATAATGAGTTTGCGCAAATGCTCGGATCAGTCAATGAAGATGAAGCACGCATGAAATGCATAAAGAGTAAAAATGAAGGGACACCCGGGGTCTAACCAGGGACCTCTCGATCTGCAGTCGAATGCACTACCACTGAGCTATATCCCCTGATAGTTTACAAATGTCTTTAGTAATATATGAAATAATGAATTTGCACAAATGTTCAGATAAGTCAATGAAGATAAAGCACGCAGCAAATGCATAAATAGTATATAAATAAATAAGACACCCGGGATTGAACCAGGCAGCAATCGATCTGCAGTCGAATGCTCTACCACTGAGCTATATCCGCTGATAGTTTGCAAAAGTATTTAGTAATATATGAAACAATGAGTGTGCGCAAATGTTCAAATGAATCAATGATGATGAAGCACGCAACAAATTCATAAATAGTATATAAATAAAGGGGACACCCGGGATTGAACCAGGCAGCAATCGATCTGCAGTCGAATGCTCTACCACTAAGCTATATCCACTGATAGCTTGGGGTAGTCTAAAGTTATATATGAAATAATGAGTTTGCGCAAATGCTCGTATCAGTCAATGAAGATGAAGCACGCATGAAATGCATAAAAAGTAAAAATAAAGGGGACACCCGGGATTGAACCAGGGACCTCTCGATCTGCAGTCGAATGCTCTACCACTGAGCTA
Source organism: Chrysaora quinquecirrha (assembly GCA_014526335.1). Lineage (NCBI taxonomy): Eukaryota > Metazoa > Cnidaria > Scyphozoa > Semaeostomeae > Pelagiidae > Chrysaora > Chrysaora quinquecirrha. The sequence continues at coordinate 8,589,038 of JACTAT010000040.1, forward strand.
TATCCCCTGATAGTTTACAAAAGTCTTTAGTAACATTTGAAACAATGAGTTTGGGCAAATGTTCAAATGAATCCATGATGGTAAAGCATGCAACAAATACATAAAGAGTATAAATAAAGGGGACACCGGGGATTGAACCAGGGACCTGTCGATCTGCAGTCGAATGCTCTACCACTGAGCTATATCCACTGATAGCTTGGGATAGTCTAAATATATATGAAATAATGAGTTTGCGCAAATGCTCGGATCAGTCAGTGAAGATGAAGCACGCATGAAATGCATAAAGAGTAAAAATGAAGGGACACCCGGGGTCTAACCAGGACCTCTCGATCTGCAGTCGAATGCACTACCACTGAGCTATATCCCTGATAGTTTACAAATGTCATTAGTAATATATGAAATAATGAATTTGCACAAATGTTCAGATAAGTCAATGAAGATAAAGCACGCAGCAAATGCATAAATAGTATATAAATAAATAAGACACCCGGGATTGAACCAGGCAGCAATCGATCTGCAGTCGAATGCTCTACCACTGAGCTATATCCGCTGATAGTTTGCAAAAGTATTTAGTAATATATGAAACAATGAGTGTGCGCAAATGTTCAAATGAATCAATGATAATGAAGCACGCAACAAATGCATATATAGTATATAAATAAAGGGGACACCCGGGATGGAACCAGGGACCTCTCGATCTGCAGTCGAATGCACTACCACTGAGCTATATCCCCTGATAGTTTGTTAAAGTCTTTAGTAATATATGAAAGAATGAGTTTGCACAAATTTTCAGAAAAGTCAATGAAGATAAAGCACGCAACAAATGCATAAAGCACGCAAAAAATGCATGAAGACTATAAATAAAGGGGTCATCCGGGATTGAACCAGGGACCTCTCGATCTGCAGTCGAATGCTCTACCACTGAGCTATATCCCCTGATAATTTGCAATAGTCTTTAGGAATATATGAAAGAATGAGTTTGTGCAAATTTTCAGATAAGTCAATGAAGATGAAGCACGCAACAAATGCATAAAGAGTTTAAATGACGGGGACACCCGGGATTGAACCAGGGACCTCTCGATCTGCAGTCGAATGTTCTAGCACTGAGCTATATCCTCGGATATTTTGCAATGGCCTATAGTAATATATGAAACAATGAGTTTGCGCAAATGATCAGATCAGTGAATGAAGATAAAGCACGCATCAAATGAATGAAGAGTATAAATAAAGGGGTCATCCGGGATTGAACCAGGGACCTCTCGATCTGCATTCGAATGTTCTAGCACTGAGCTATATCCCCTGATAGGTTGCAAAAGTATTTAGTAATATATGAAACAATGAGTTTGCGCAAATGTTCAAATGAATCAATGATGGTGAAACATGCAACAAATGCATAAAGAGTATAAATAAAGGGAAAACCCGGGATTGAACCAGGGACCTCTCGATCTGCAGTCGAATGCTCTACCACTGAGCTATATCCCCTGATAGTTTGTTAAAGTCTCTAGTAATATATGAAAGAATGAGTTTGCGCAAATTTTCGGATAAGTCAATGAAGATGAAGCACGCAACAAATGCATAAATAATGTAAATAAAGGGGACACCTGGGATTGAACCAGGGACCTCTCGATCTGCAGTCGAATGCTCTACCACTGAACTATAACCCCTGATAGTTTGTTAAAGTCTTTAGTAATATATGAAAGAATGAGTTTGCACAAATGTTCAGATAAGTCAATGAAGATAAAGCACGCAACAAATGCATAAAGCACGCAACAAATGCATGAAGACTATAAATAAAGGGGTCATCCGGGATTGAACCAGGGACCTCTCGATCTGCAGTCGAATGTTCTAGCACTGAGCTATATCCTCGGATATTTTGCAATGGCCTATAGTAATATATGAAACAATGAGTTTGCGCAAATGATCAGATCAGTGAATGAAGATAAAGCACGCATCAAATGAATGAAGAGTATAAATAAAGGGGTCATCCGGGATTGAACCAGGGACCTCTCGATCTGCAGTCGAATGTTCTAGCACTGAGCTATATCCCCTGATAGGTTGCAAAAGTATTTAGTAATATATGAAACAATGAGTTTGCGCAAATGTTCAAATGAATCAATGATGGTGAAGCATGCAACAAATGCATAAAGAGTATAAATAAAGGGAAAACCCGGGATTGAACCAGGGACCTCTCGATCTGCAGTCGAATGCTCTACCACTGAGATATATCCCCTGATAGTTTGTTAAAGTCTTTAGTAATATATGAAAGAATGAGTTTGCGCAAATGTTCGAATAAGTCAATGAATATGTCACGCAACAAATGCATAAATAATATAAATAAAGGGGACACCTGGGATTGAACCAGGGACCTCTCGATCTGCAGTCGAATGCTCTACCGCTGATCTATATTCCCTGATAGTTTGGAAACGTCTTTCGTAATATATGAAAGAATGAGTTTGCACAAATGTTCAGATAAGTCAATGAAGATAAAGCACGCAACAAATGCATAAAGAGTATAAATAAAGGGGACACCCGGGGTTGAAGCAGGGATCTCTTGATCTGCAGTCGAATGCTCTACCACTGAGCTATATCCCATGATAGTTTACAAAAGTCTTTAGTAATATATGAAACAATGAGTTTGCGCAAATGTTCAAATGAATCAATGATGGTGAAGCATGCAACAAATGCATAAAGAGTATAAATAAAGGGGACACCCGGGATTGAACCAGGGACGTCTCGATCTGCAGTCGAATGCTCTACCACTGAGCTATATCCCCTGATAGCTTGAGATAGTCTAAAGTTATATATGAAATAATGAGTTTGCGCAAATGCTCGGATCAGTCAATGATGATGAAGCACGCAACAAATGCATAAATAGTATATAAATAAAGGGGACACCCGGGGTTGAACCAGGGACCTCTCGATCTGCAGTCGAATGCTCTACCACTGAGCTATATCCCCTGATATTTAACAAATGTCTTTAGTAATTTATGAAACAATGAGTTTGCGCAAATGTTCAAATGAATCAATGATGGTGAAGCATGCAACAAATGCATAAAGAGTATAAATAAAAGGGAAACCCGGGATTGAACCAGGGACGTCTCGATCTACAGTCGAATGCTCTACCACTGAGCTATATCCACTGATAGCTTGGGATAGTCTAAAGTTATATATGAAATAATGAGTTTGCGCAAATGCTCGGATCAGTCAATGAAGATGAAGCAAGCATCAAATGCATAAAGAGTAAAAATGAAGGGGACACCCGGGGTCTAACCAGGGACCTCTCGATCTGCAGTCCAATGCTCTACCACTGAGCTATATCCCCTGATAGGTTGCAAAAGTCTTTAGTAATATATGAAACAATGAGTTTGCACAAATGTTCAGATAAGTCAATGAAGATAAAGCACGCAGCAAATGCATAAAGAGTATAAATAAAGGGGTCATCCGGAATTGAACCAGGGACCTCTCGATCTGCAGTCGAATGCTCTAGCACTGAGCTATATCCCCTGATAGTTTGCAATGGTCTATAGTAATATATGAAACAATGAGTTTGGGCAAATGATCAGATCAGTGAATAAAGATAAAGCACGCATCAAATGCATGAAGAGTATAAATGAAGGGGACAACTGGGATTGAACCAGGGACCTCTCGATCTGCAGTCGAATGCTCTACCACTGAGCTATATCCCCTAATTATAATAATATATGAAACAATGAATTTGGGCAAATGATCAGATCAGTGAATGAAGATAAAGCACACATCAAATGCACGAAGAGTATAATTGAAGGGGACACCCGGGATAGAACCAAGGACCTCTCGATCTGCAGTCGAATGCTCTACCACTGAGCTATATCCCCTGATAGTTTGCAATAGTCTTTAGTAATATATGAAATAATGAATTTGCGCAAATTCTCAGATAAGTCAATGAAGATGAAGCACACAACAAATGCATAAAGAGTATAGCTGAAGGGGACACCCGGGATTAAACCAGGGACCTCTCGATCTGCAGTCCAATGCTCTACCACTGAGCTATATCCACTGATAGTTTGCAATGGTCTATAGTAATATATGAAACAATGAGTTTGCGCAAATGATCAGATCATTGAATGAAGATGAAGCACGCAACAAATGCATAAAGAGTATAAATAAAGGGGACACCCGGGATTGAACCAGGGACCTCTTGATCTGCAGTCGAATGTTCTAGCACTGAGCTATATCCCCTGATAGTTTGCAAAAGTCTTTAGTAATATATGAAAGAATGAGTTTGCGCAAATGTTCAGATAAGTCAATGAAGATGAAGCACGCAACAAATGCATAAAGAGTATAAATAAAGGGGACACCCAGGATTGAACTAGGGACCTCTCGATCTGCAGTCGAATGCTCTACCACTGAGCTATATCCCCTGATAGTTTGTTAAAGTATTTAGTAATATATGAACGAATGAGTTTGCGCAAATGTTCAGATAAGTCAATGAAGATAAAGCAAGCAACAAATGCATTAAGAGTATAAATGAAGGGGACACCCTGGATTGAACCAGGGACCTCTCGATCTGCAGTCGAATGCTCTACCACTGAGCTATATCCCCTGATAGCTTGCAATAGTCTTTAGTAATATATGAAATAACAAATTTGTGCAAATGTTCAGAGGAATCGATATACATGAAGCAAGCAAAAAATGCATAAAGAGTATAAATGAAGGGGACACCCGGGATTGAACCAGGGACCTCTCGATCTGCAGTCGAATGCTCTACCACTGAGCTATATCCCTGATAGTTTGTTAAAGTCTTTAGTAATATATGAAACAATGAATTTGCGCAAATCTTCAGATCATTCAATGAAGATGAAGCACGCAACAAATGCATAAAGAGTATAAATGAAGGGGACACACGGGATTGAACCAGGGACCTCTCGATCTGCAGTCGAATGCTCTACCACTGAGCTATATCCCCTGATAGTTTGCAATAGTCTTAAGTAATATATGAAAAATGAGTTTGCGCAAATCATCAGCTCAGTCAATGAAGATGAAGCAAGCAACAAATGCATAAAGAGTGTAAATGAAGGGGACACCCGGAATTGAACCAGGGACCTCTCGATCTGCAGTCGAATGCTCTACCACTGAGCTATATCTCCTGATAGTTTGTTAAAGTCTTTAGTAATATATGGAGCAATGAATTTGCGCAAATCTTCAGATCATTCAATGAAGATGAAGCACGCAACAAATGCATAAAGAGTATAAATGAAGGGGACAAACGGGATTGAACCAGGGACCTCTCGATCTGCAGTCGAATGCTCTACCACTGAGCTATATCCCCTGATAGTTTGTTAAAGTCTTTAGTAATATATGAAACAATGAATTTGCGCAAATCTTCAGATCAGTCAATGAAGATGAAGCACGCAACAAATGCAAAAAGAGTATAAATGAAGGGGACACACGGGATTGAACCAGGGATCTCTTGATCTGCAATCGAATGCTCTACCACTGAGCTATATCCCCTGACAGATTGCAATAGTCTTTAGTAATATATGAAATAATGAATTTGCACAAATCTTCAGATCAGTCAATGAAGATGAAGCACGCAACAAATGCATAAAGAGTATAAATGAAGGGGACACCCGGGATTGAACCAGGGACCTCTCGATCTGCAATCGAATGCTCTACCACTGAGCTATATCCCCAGAATGATAGTTTGCAGAAGTCTTTAGTAATATATGAAACAATGAGTATTCGCATATCTTCAGATCAGTCAATGAAGTTGAAGCACGCAACAAATGCATAAAGAGTATAAATTAAGGGGACACCCGGGATTGAACCAGGGACCTCTCGATCTGCAGTCGAATGTTCTACAACTGAACTATATCGCCTGATAGTTTGCAGAAGTCTTTAGTAATGTATGAAACAATGAATTTGCGCAAATCTTCGGATCAGTCAATGAAGATGAAGCACGCAACAAATGCATAAAGAGTATAAATGAAGGGGACACCCTGGATTGAACCAGGGACCTCTCGATCTGCAGTCGAATGCTCTACCACTGAGCTTTATCCCCTGATAGCTTGCAATAGTCTTTAGTAATATATGAAATAACAAATTTGTGCAAATGTTCAGAGGAATCGATATAGATGAAGCAAGCAAAAAATGCATAAAGAGTATAAATGAAGGGTAACCCGGGATTGAACCAGGGACCTCTCGATCTGCAGTCGAATGCTCTACCACTGAGCTATATCCCCTGATAGTTTGCAATAGTCTTAAGTAATATATGAAAAATGAGTTTCCGCAAATCATCAGCTCAGTCAATGAAGATGAAGCAAGCAACAAATGCATAAAGAGTATAAATGAAGGGGACACCCGGGATTGAACCAGGGCCCTCTCGATCTGCAGTCGAATGCTATACCACTGAGCTATATCCCCTGATAGTTTGTTAATGTCTTTAGTAATATATGAAACAATGAATTTGCGCAAATCTTCAGATCATTCAATGAAGATGAAGCACGCAACAAATGCATAAAGAGTATAAGTGAAGGGGACACCCGGGATTGAACCAGGGACCTCTCGATCTGCAGTCGAATGCTCTACCACTGAGCTATATCCTCTGATAGTTTGCAATAGTCTTAAGTAATATATGAAAAATGAGTTTGCGCAAATCATCAGCTCAGTCAATGAAGATGAAGCAAGCAACAAATGCATAAAGAGTGTAAATGAAGGGACACCCGGGATTGAACCAGGGACCTCTCGATCTGCAGTCGAATGCTCTACCACTGAGCTATGTCCCTGATAGTTTGTTAAAGTCTTTAGTAATATATGAAGCAATGAATTTGCGCAAATCTTCAGATCATTCAATGAAGATGAAGCACGCAACAAATGCATAAAGAGTATAAATGAAGGGGACAAACGGGATTGAACCAGGGACCTCTCGATCTGCAGTCGAATGCTCTACCACTGAGCTATATCCCCTGATAGTTTGCAATAGTCTTAAGTAATATATGAAAAATGAGTTTGCGCAAATCATCAGCTCAGTCAATGAAGATGAAGCAAGCAACAAATGCATGAAGAGTATAAATGAAGGGGACACCCGGGATTGAACCAGGGACCTCTCGATCTGCAGTCGAATGCTCTACCACTGAGCTATATCCCCTGATAGTTTGTTAAAGTCTTTAGTAATATATGAAGCAATGAATTTGCGCAAATCTTCAGATCATTCAATGAAGATGAAGCACGCAACAAATGCATAAAGAGTATAAATGAAGGGGACAAACGGGATTGAACCAGGGACCTCTCGATCTGCAGTCGAATGCTCTACCACTGAGCTATATCCCCTGATAGTTTGTTAAAGTCTTTAGTAATATATGAAACAATGAATTTGCGCAAATCTTCAGATCAGTCAATGAAGATGAAGCACGCAACAAATGCAAAAAGAGTATAAATGAAGGGGACACACGGGATTGAACCAGGGATCTCTTGATCTGCAATCGAATGCTCTACCACTGAGCTATATCCCCTGACAGATTGCAATAGTCTTTAGTAATATATGAAATAATGAATTTGCACAAATCTTCAGATCAGTCAATGAAGATGAAGCACGCAACAAATGCATAAAGAGTATAAATGAAGGGGACACCCGGGATTGAACCAGGGACCTCTCGATCTGCAATCGAATGCTCTACCACTGAGCTATATCCCCAGAATGATAGTTTGCAGAAGTCTTTAGTAATATATGAAACAATGAGTATTCGCATATCTTCAGATCAGTCAATGAAGTTGAAGCACGCAACAAATGCATAAAGAGTATAAATTAAGGGGACACCCGGGATTGAACCAGGGACCTCTCGATCTGCAGTCGAATGTTCTACAACTGAACTATATCGCCTGATAGTTTGCAGAAGTCTTTAGTAATGTATGAAACAATGAATTTGCGCAAATCTTCGGATCAGTCAATGAAGATGAAGCACGCAACAAATGCATAAAGAGTATAAATGAAGGGGACACCCTGGATTGAACCAGGGACCTCTCGATCTGCAGTCGAATGCTCTACCACTGAGCTTTATCCCCTGATAGCTTGCAATAGTCTTTAGTAATATATGAAATAACAAATTTGTGCAAATGTTCAGAGGAATCGATATAGATGAAGCAAGCAAAAAATGCATAAAGAGTATAAATGAAGGGTAACCCGGGATTGAACCAGGGACCTCTCGATCTGCAGTCGAATGCTCTACCACTGAGCTATATCCCCTGATAGTTTGCAATAGTCTTAAGTAATATATGAAAAATGAGTTTCCGCAAATCATCAGCTCAGTCAATGAAGATGAAGCAAGCAACAAATGCATAAAGAGTATAAATGAAGGGACACCGGGATTGAACCAGGGCCCTCTCGATCTGCAGTCGAATGCTATACCACTGAGCTATATCCCCTGATAGTTTGTTAATGTCTTTAGTAATATATGAAACAATGAATTTGCGCAAATCTTCAGATCATTCAATGAAGATGAAGCACGCAACAAATGCATAAAGAGTATAAGTGAAGGGGACACCCGGGATTGAACCAGGGACCTCTCGATCTGCAGTCGAATGCTCTACCACTGAGCTATATCCTCTGATAGTTTGCAATAGTCTTAAGTAATATATGAAAAATGAGTTTGCGCAAATCATCAGCTCAGTCAATGAAGATGAAGCAAGCAACAAATGCATAAAGAGTGTAAATGAAGGGGACACCCGGGATTGAACCAGGGACCTCTCGATCTGCAGTCGAATGCTCTACCACTGAGCTATGTCTCCTGATAGTTTGTTAAAGTCTTTAGTAATATATGAAGCAATGAATTTGCGCAAATCTTCAGATCATTCAATGAAGATGAAGCACGCAACAAATGCATAAAGAGTATAAATGAAGGGGACAAACGGGATTGAACCAGGGACCTCTCGATCTGCAGTCGAATGCTCTACCACTGAGCTATATCCCCTGATAGTTTGCAATAGTCTTAAGTAATATATGAAAAATGAGTTTGCGCAAATCATCAGCTCAGTCAATGAAGATGAAGCAAGCAACAAATGCATGAAGAGTATAAATGAAGGGGACACCCGGGATTGAACCAGGGACCTCTCGATCTGCAGTCGAATGCTCTACCACTGAGCTATATCCCCTGATAGTTTGTTAATGTCTTTAGTAATATATGAAACAATGAATTTGCGCAAATCTTCAGATCAGTCAATGAAGATGAAGCACGCAACAAATGCAAAAAGAGTATAAATGAAGGGGACACACGGGATTGAACCAGGGATCTCTTGATCTGCAATCGAATGCTCTACCACTGAGCTATATCCCCTGACAGATTGCAATAGTCTTTAGTAATATATGAAATAATGAATTTGCACAAATCTTCAGATCAGTCAATGAAGATGAAGCACGCAACAAATGCATAAAGAGTATAAATGAAGGGACACCGGGATTGAACCAGGGACCTCTCGATCTGCAATCGAATGCTCTACCACTGAGCTATATCCCCAGAATGATAGTTTGCAGAAGTCTTTAGTAATATATGAAACAATGAGTATTCGCATATCTTCAGATCAGTCAATGAAGTTGAAGCACGCAACAAATGCATAAAGAGTATAAATTAAGGGGACACCCGGGATTGAACCAGGGACCTCTCGATCTGCAGTCGAATGTTCTACAACTGAACTTTATCGCCTGATAATTTGCAGAAGTCTTTAGTAATGTATGAAACAATGAATTTGCGCAAATCTTCGGATCAGTCAATGAAGATGAAGCACGCAACAAATGCATAAAGAGTATAAATGAAGGGGACACCCTGGATTGAACCAGGGACCTCTCGATCTGCAGTCGAATGCTCTACCACTGAGCTTTATCCCCTGATAGCTTGCAATAGTCTTTAGTAATATATGAAATAACAAATTTGTGCAAATGTTCAGAGGAATCGATATAGATGAAGCAAGCAAAAAATGCATAAAGAGTATAAATGAAGGGTACACCCGGGATTGAACCAGGGACCTCTCGATCTGCAGTCGAATGCTCTACCACTGAGCTATATCCCCTGATAGTTTGCAATAGTCTTAAGTAATATATGAAAAATGAGTTTCCGCAAATCATCAGCTCAGTCAATGAAGATGAAGCAAGCAACAAATGCATAAAGAGTATAAATGAAGGGGACACCCGGGATTGAACCAGGGCCCTCTCGATCTGCAGTCGAATGCTATACCACTGAGCTATATCCCCTGATAGTTTGTTAAAGTCTTTAGTAATATATGAAACAATGAATTTGCGCAAATCTTCAGATCATTCAATGAAGATGAAGCACGCAACAAATGCATAAAGAGTATAAATGAAGGGGACACCTGGGATTGAACCAGGGACCTCTCGATCTGCAGTCGAATGCTCCACCACTGAGCTATATCCCCTGATAGTTTGCAATAGTCTTAAGTAATATATGAAAAATGAGTTTGCGCAAATCATCAGCTCAGTCAATGAAGATGAAGCAAGCAACAAATGCATAAAGAGTATAAATGAAGGGGACACCCGGGATTGAACCAGGGACCTCTCGATCTGCAGTCGAATGCTCTACCACTGAGCTATATCCCCTGATAGTTTGTTAAAGTCTTTAGTAATATATGAAACAATGAATTTGCGCAAATCTTCAGATTATTCAATGAAGATGAAGCACGCAACAAATGCATAAAGAGTATAAATGAAGGGGACACCCGGGACTGAACCAGGGACCTCTCGATCTGCAGTCGAATGCTCTAACACTGAGCTATATCCCTGATAGTTTGTTAAAGTCTTTAGTAATATATGAAACAATGAATTTGCGCAAATCTTCAGATCAGTCAATGAAGATGAAGCACGCAACAAATGCAAAAAGAGTATAAATGAAGGGGACACACGGGATTGAACCAGGGATCTCTTGATCTGCAATCGAATGCTCTACCACTGAGCTATATCCCCTGACAGATTGCAATAGTCTTTAGTAATATATGAAATAATGAATTTGCACAAATCTTCAGATCAGTCAATGAAGATGAAGCACGCAACAAATACAAAAAGAGTATAAATTAAGGGGACACCCGGGATTGAACCAGGGACCTCTCGATCTGCAATCGAATGCTCTACCACTGAGCTATATCCCCTGATAGCTTGCAATAGTCTTTAGTAATATATGAAATAACAAATTTGTGCAAATGTTCAGAGGAATCGATATAGATGAAGCAAGCAAAAAATGCATAAAGAGTATAAATGAAGGGTACACCCGGGGTTGAACCAGGGACCTCTCGATCTGCAGTCGAATGCTCTACCACTGAGCTATATCCCCTGATAGTTTGCAATAGTCTTAAGTAATATATGAAAAATGAGTTTCCGCAAATCATCAGCTCAGTCAATGAAGATGAAGCAAGCAACAAATGCATAAAGAGTATAAATGAAGGGGACACCCGGGATTGAACCAGGGCCCTCTCGATCTGCAGTCGAATGCTATACCACTGAGCTATATCCCCTGATAGTTTGTTAAAGTCTTTAGTAATATATGAAACAATGAATTTGCGCAAATCTTCAGATCATTCAATGAAGATGAAGCACGCAACAAATGCATAAAGAGTATAAATGAAGGGGACACCTGGGATTGAACCAGGGACCTCTCGATCTGCAGTCGAATGCTCTACCACTGAGCTATATCCCCTGATAGTTTGCAATAGTCTTAAGTAATATATGAAAAATGAGTTTGCGCAAATCATCAGCTCAGTCAATGAAGATGAAGCAAGCAACAAATGCATAAAGAGTATAAATGAAGGGGACACCCGGGATTGAACCAGGGACCTCTCGATCTGCAGTCGAATGCTCTACCACTGAGCTATATCCCCTGATAGTTTGTTAAAGTCTTTAGTAATATATGAAACAATGAATTTGCGCAAATCTTCAGATCATTCAATGAAGATGAAGCACGCAACAAATGCATAAAGAGTATAAATGAAGGGGACACCCGGGATTGAACCAGGGACCTCTCGATCTGCAGTCGAATGCTCTACCACTGAGCTATATCCCTGATAGTTTGTTTAAGTCTTTAGTAATATATGAAACAATGAATTTGCGCAAATCTTCAGATCAGTCAATGAAGATGAAGCACGCAACAAATGCAAAAAGAGTATAAATGAAGGGGACACACGGGATTGAACCAGGGATCTCTTGATCTGCAATCGAATGCTCTACCACTGAGCTATATCCCCTGACAGATTGCAATAGTCTTTAGTAATATATGAAATAATGAATTTGCACAAATCTTCAGATCAGTCAATGAAGATGAAGCACGCAACAAATACAAAAAGAGTATAAATTAAGGGGACACCCGGGATTGAACCAGGGACCTCTCGATCTGCAATCGAATGCTCTACCACTGAGCTATATCCCCAGATAGTTTGCAGAAGTCTTTAGTAATATATGAAACAATGAGTTTTCGCATATCTTCAGATCAGTCAATGAAGTTGAAGCACGCAACTAATGCATAAAGAGTATAAATTAAGGGGACACCCGGGATTGAACCAGGGACCTCTCGATCTGCAGTCGAATGCTCTACCACTGAGCTATATCCCTGATAGTTTGCAGAAGTCTTTAGTAATATATGAAACAATGAATTTGCGCAAATCTTCAGATCAGTCAATGAAGATGAAGCACGCAACAAATGCATAAAGAGTATAAATGAAGGGGACAGGTGGGATTGAACCAGGGACCTCTCGATCTGCAGTCGAATGCTCTACCACTGAGCTATATCCCTGATAGTTTGCAGAAGTCTTTAGTAATATATGAAACAATGAATTTGCGCAAATCTTCAGATCAGTCAATGAAGATGAAGCACGCAACAAATGCATAAAGAGTATAAATGAAGGGGACACCGGGATTGAACCAGGGACCTCTCGATCTGCAGTCGAATGCTCTACCACTGAGCTATATCCCTGATAGTTTGCAGAAGTCTTTAGTAATATATGAAACAATGAATTTGCGCAAATCTTCAGATCAGTCAATGAAGATGAAGCACGCAACAAATGCATAAAGAGTATAAATGAAGGGGACACCAGGGGATTGAACCAGGGAGTTTGCAAAAGTCTCTCGATCTGCAGTCGAATGCTCTACCACTGAGCTATATCCCTGATAGTTTGCAGAAGTCTTTAGTAATATATGAAACAATGAATTTGCGCAAATCTTCAGATCAGTCAATGAAGATGAAGCACGCAACAAATGCATAAAGAGTATAAATGAAGGGGACACCCGGGATTGAACCAGGGACCTCTCGATCTGCAGTCGAATGCTCTACCACTGAGCTATATCCCCTGACAGCTTGCAGAAGTCTTTAGTAATATATGAAACAATGAGTTGCGCAAATCTTCAGATCAGTCAATGAAGTTGAAGCACGCAACAAATGCATAAAGAGTATAAATTAAGGGGACACCTGGGATTGAACCAGGGACCTCTCGATCTGCAGTCGAATGCTCTACCACTGAGCTATATCCCCTGATAGTTTGTTAAAGTCTTTAGTAATATATGAAACAATGAATTTGCGCAAATCTTCAGATCAGTCAATGAAGATGAAGCACGCAACAAATGCATAAAGAGTATAAATGAAGGGGACACCGGGATTGAACCAGGGACCTCTCGATCTGCAGTCGAATGCTCTACCACTGAGCTATATCCCTGATAGTTTGCAGAAGTCTTTAGTAATATATGAAACAATGAATTTGCGCAAATCTTCAGATCAGTCAATGAAGATGAAGCACGCAACAAATGCATAAAGAGTATAAATGAAGGGGACACCTGGGATTGAACCAGGGACCTCTCGATCTGCAGTCGAATGCTCTACCACTGAGCTATATCCCTGATAGTTTGCAAAGTCTTTAGTAATATATGAAACAATGAATTTGCGCAAATCTTCAGATCAGTCAATGAAGATGAAGCACGCAACAAATGCATAAAGAGTATAAATGAAGGGGACACCGGGATTGAACCAGGGACCTCTCGATCTGCAGTCGAATGCTCTACCACTGAGCTATATCCCTGATAGTTTGCAAAAGTCTTTAGTAATATATGAAACAATGAATTTGCGCAAATCTTCAGATCAGTCAATGAAGATGAAGCACGCAACAAATGCATAAAGAGTATAAATGAAGGGACACTGGGATTGAACCAGGGACCTCTCGATCTGCAGTCGAATGCTCTACCACTGAGCTATATCCCTGATAGTTTGCAAAGTCTTTAGTAATATATGAAACAATGAATTTGCGCAAATCTTCAGATCAGTCAATGAAGATGAAGCACGCAACAAATGCATAAAGAGTATAAATGAAGGGGACACCGGGATTGAACCAGGGACCTCTCGATCTGCAGTCGAATGCTCTACCACTGAGCTATATCCCTGATAGTTTGCAAAGTCTTTAGTAATATATGAAACAATGAATTTGCGCAAATCTTCAGATCAGTCAATGAAGATGAAGCACGCAACAAATGCATAAAGAGTATAAATGAAGGGGACACCGGGATTGAACCAGGGACCTCTCGATCTGCAGTCGAATGCTCTACCACTGAGCTATATCCCTGATAGTTTGCAAAAGTCTTTAGTAATATATGAAACAATGAATTTGCGCAAATCTTCAGATCAGTCAATGAAGATGAAGCACGCAACAAATGCATAAAGAGTATAAATGAAGGGGACACCGGGATTGAACCAGGGACCTCTCGATCTGCAGTCGAATGCTCTACCACTGAGCTATATCCCTGATAGTTTGCAGAAGTCTTTAGTAATATATGAAATAATGAATTTGCACAAATCTTCAGATCAGTCAATGAAGATGAAGCACGCAACAAATGCATAAAGAGTATAAATTAAAGGGACACCCGGGATTGAACCAGGGACCTCTCGATCTGCAGTCGAATGCTCTACCACTGAGCTATATCCCCTGATAGTTTGCAATAGTCTTTAGTAATATATGAAACAATGAGTTTGAGCAAATCTTCAGATCAGTCAATGAAGATGAAGCACGCAACAAATGCATAAAGAGTATAAATGAAGGGGACACCCGGGATTGAACCAGGGACCTCTCGATCTGCAGTCGAATGCTCTACCACTGAGCTATATCCCCTGATAGTTTGTTAAAGTCTTTAGTAATATATGAAACAATGAATTTGCGCAAATCTTCAGATCAGTCAATGAAGATGAAGCACGCAACAAATGCATAAAGAGTATAAATGAAGGGAACACCCGGGATTGAACCAGGGACCTCTCGATCTGGAGTCGAATGCTCTACAACTGAACTATATCCCTGATAGTTTGCAAAAGTCTTTAGTAATATATGAAACAATGAATTTGCGCAAATCTTCAGATCAGTCAATGAAGATGAAGCACGCAACAAATGCAAAAAGAGTATAAATGAAGGGGACACCGGGATTGAACCAGGGATCTCTCGATCTGCAATCGAATGCTCTACCACTGAGCTATATCCCTGATAGATTGCAATAGTCTTTAGTAATATATGAAACAATGAATTTGCGCAAATCTTCAGATCAGTCAATGAAGATGAAGCACGCAACAAATGCATAAAGAGTATAAATTAAGGGGACACCGGGATTGAACCAGGGACCTCTCGATCTGCAGTCGAATGCTCTACCACTGAGCTATATCCCTGATAGTTTGCAGAAGTCTTTAGTAATATATGAAACAATGAGTTTGCGCAAATCTTCAGATCAGTCAATGAAGATGAAGCACGCAACAAATGCATAAAGAGTATAAATTAAGGGGACACCCGGGATTGAACCAGGGACCTCTCGATCTGCAGTCGAATGCTCTACAACTGAACTATATCGCCTGATAGTTTGCAGAAGTCTTTAGTAATATATGAAACAATGAATTTGCGCAAATCTTCAGATCAGTCAATGAAGATGAAGCACGCAACAAATGCATAAAGAGTATAAATGAAGGGGACACCCGGGATTGAACCAGGGACCTCTCGATCTGCAGTCGAATGCTCTACCACTGAGCTATATCCCCTGACAGCTTGCAGAAGTCTTTAGTAATATATGAAACAATGAATTTGCGCAAATCTTCAGATCAGTCAATGAAGATGAAGCACGCAACAAATGCATAAAGAGTATAAATGAAGAGGACACGTGGGATTGAACCAGGGACCTCTCGATCTGCAGTCGAATGCTCTACCACTGAGCTATATCCCTGATAGTTTGCAGAATTCTTAAGTAAATATGAAACAATGAATTTGCGCGAATCTTCAGATCAGTCGATGAAGATGAAGCACGCAACAAATGCATAAAGAGTATAAATGAAGGGACACCCAGGATTGAACCAGGGATCTCTGGATCTGCAATCGAATGCTCTACCACTGAGCTATATCCCTGACAGATTGCAATAGTCTTTAGTAATATATGAAATAATGAATTTGCGCAAATGTTCAGATCATTCAATGAAGATGAAGCACGCAACAAATGCATAAAGAGTATAAATTAAGGGACACCGGGATTGAACCAGGGACCTCTCGATCTGCAGTCGAATGCTCTACCACTGAGCTATATCCCTGATAGTTTACAAAAGTCTTTAGTAATATATGAAATAATGAATTTGCGCAAATCTTCAGATCAGTCAATGAAGATGAAGCACGCAACAAATGCATAAAGAGTATAAATGAAGGGGACACCCGGGATTGAACCAGGGACCTCTCGATCTGCAGTCGAATGCTCTACAACTGAGCTATATCGCCTGATAGTTTGCAGAAGTCTTTAGTAATATATGAAACAATGAATTTGCGCAAATCTTCAGATCAGTCAATGAAGATGAAGCACGCAACAAATGCATAAAGAGTATAAATGAAGGGACACCGGGATTGAACCAGGGACCTCTCGATCTGCAGTCGAATGCTCTACAACTGAACTATATCGCCTGATAGTTTGCAGAAGTCTTTAGTAATACATGAAACAATGAATTTGCGCAAATGTTCAGATAAGTCAATGAAGATAAAGCAAGCAACAAATGCATAAAGAGTATAATTGAAGGGGACACCCGGGATTGAACCAGGGACCTCTCAATCTGCAGTCGAATGCTCTACCACTGAGCTATATCCCCTGACAGCTTGCAGAAGTCTTTAGTAATATATGAAACAATGAGTTGCGCAAATCTTCAGATCAGTCAATGAAGTTGAAGCACGCAACAAATGCATAAAGAGTATAAATTAAGGGGACACCTGGGATTGAACCATGGACCTCTCGATCTGCAGTCGAATGCTCTACTACTGAGCTATTTCCCCTGATAGTTTCCAAGTCTTTAGTAATATATGAAATAATGAGTTTGCGCAAATCTTCAGATCAGTCAATGAAGATGAAGCACGCAACAAATGCATAAAGAGTATAAATGAAGGGGACACCCGGGATTGAACCAGGGACCTTTCGATCTGCAGTCGAATGCTCTACCACTGAGCTATATCCCTGATAGTTTGCAATAGTCTTTAATAATATATGAAACAATGAGTTTTAGCAATTCTTCAGATCAGTCAATGAAGATGAAGCACGCAACAAATGCATAAAGAGTATAAATTAAGGGGACACCCGGGGTTGAACAAGGGACCTCTCGATCTGCAGTGGAATGCTCTACCACTGAGCTATATCTCCTGATAGTTTGCAATAGTCTTTAGTAATATATGAAACAATGAATTTGCGCAAATCTTCAGATCAGTCAATGAAGATGAAGCACGCAACAAATGCAAAAAGAGTATAAATGAAGGGGACACCCGGGATTGAACCAGGGACCTCTCGATTTGCAGTCGAATGCTCTACCCCTGAGCTATATCCCTGATAGTTTGCAATAGTCTTTAGTAATATATGAAACAATGAATTTGCGCAAATCTTCAGATCAGTCAATGAAGATGAAGCACGCAACAAATGCATAAAGAGTATAAATTAAGGGACACCGGGATTGAACCAGGGACCTCTCGATCTGCAATCGAATGCTCTACCACTGAGCTATATCCCTGATAGTTTGCAATAGTCTTTAGTAATATATGAAACAATGAATTTGCGCAAATCTTCAGATCAGTCAATGAAGATGAAGCACGCAACAAATGCATAAAGAGTATAAATGAAGGGGACACCGGGATTGAACCAGGGACCTCTCGATCTGCAGTCGAATGCTCTACCACTGAGCTATATCCCTGATAGTTTGCAATAGTCTTTAGTAATATATGAAACAATGAGTTTGCGCAAATCTTCAGATCAGTCAATGAAGATGAAGCACGCAACAAATGCATAAAGAGTATAAATGAAGGGGACACCCGGGATTGAACCAGGGACCTCTCGATCTGCAGTCGAATGCTCTACCACTGAGCTATGTCCCCTGATAGTTTGTTAAAGTCTTTAGTAATATATGAAACAATGAATTTGCGCAAATCTTCAGATCAGTCAATGAAGATGAAGCACGCAACAAATGCAAAAAGAGTATAAATGAAGGGGACACCGGGATTGAACCAGGGACCTCTCGATCTGCAGTCGAATGCTCTACCACTGAGCTATATCCCTGATAGTTTGCAAAAGTCTTTAGTAATATATGAAACAATGAATTTGCGCAAATCTTCAGATCAGTCAATGAAGATGAAGCACGCAACAAATGCATAAAGAGTATAAATGAAGGGGACACCGGGATTGAACCAGGGACCTCTCGATCTGCAATCGAATGCTCTACCACTGAGCTATATCCCCTGACAGATTGCAATAGTCTTTAGTAATATATGAAACAATGAATTTGCACAAATCTTCAGATCAGTCAATGAAGATGAAGCACGCAACAAATGCATAAAGAGTATAAATTAAGGGGACACCCGGGATTGAACCAGGGACCTCTCGATCTGCAATCGAATGCTCTACCACTGAGCTATATCCCCAGATAGTTTGCAGAAGTCTTTAGTAATATATGAAACAATGAGTTTTCGCATATCTTCAGATCAGTCAATGAAGTTGAAGCACGCAACAAATGCATAAAAAGTATAAATTAAGGGGTCACCCGGGATTGAACCAGGGACCTCTCGATCTGCAGTCGAATGTTCTACAACTGAACTATATCGCCTGATAGTTTGCAGAAGTCTTTAGTAATGTATGAAACAATGAATTTGCGCAAATCTTCGGATCAGTCAATGAAGATGAAGCACGCAACAAATGCATAAAGAGTATAAATGAAGGGGACACGTGGGATTGAACCAGGGACCTCTCGATCTGCAGTCGAATGCTCTACCACTGAGCTATATCCCCTGATAGTTTGCAGAAGTCTTTAGTAATATATGAAACAATGAATTTGCGCAAATCTTCGGATCAGTCAATGAAGATGAAGCACGCAACAAATGCATAAAGAATATAAATGAAGAGGACACGTGGGATTGAACCAGGGACCTCTCGATCTGCAGTCGAATGCTTTACCACTGAGCTATATCCCCTGATAGTTTGCAGAATTCTTAAGTAACATATGAAACAATGAATTTGCGCGAATCTTCAGATCAGTCGATGAAGATGAAGCACGCAACAAATGCATAAAGAGTATAAATGAAGGGGACACCCAGGATTGAACCAGGGATCTCTGGATCTGCAATCGAATGCTCTACCACTGAGCTATATCCCCTGACAGATTGCAATAGTCTTTAGTAATATATGAAATAATGAATTTGCGCAAATGTTCAGATCATTCAATGAAGATGAAGCACGCAACAAATGCATAAAGAGTATAAATTAAGGGGACACCCGGGATTGAACCAGGGACCTCTCGATCTGCAGTCGAATGCTCTACCACTGAGCTATATCCCCTGATAGTTTACAAAAGTCTTTAGTAATATATGAAATAATCAATTTGCGCAAATCTTCAGATCACTCAATGAAGATGAAGCACGCAAAAAATGCATAAAGAGTATAAATGAAGGGAACACCCGGGATTGAACCAGGGACCTCTCGATCTGGAGTCGAATGCTCTACAACTGAACTATATCGCCTGATAGTTTGCAGAAGTCTTTAGTAATATTTGAAACAATGAATTTGCGCAAATCTTCAGATCAGTCAATGAAGATGAAGCACGCAACAAATGCATAAAGAGTATAAATGAAGGGGACACCTGGGATTGAACCAGGGACCTCTCGATCTGCAGTCGAATGCTCTACAACTGAACTATATCGCCTGATAGTTTGCAGAAGTCTTTAGTAATACATGAAACAATGAATTTGCGCAAATGTTCAGATAAGTCAATGAAGATAAAGCAAGCAACAAATG
>JACTAT010000040.1:8609815-8801325 GCA_014526335.1 Chrysaora quinquecirrha
AGCTCAGTGGTAGAGCATTCAACTGCAGATCGAGAGGTCCCTGGTTCAATCCCGGGTGTCCCCTTAATTTGTACTCTTTATGCATTTGTTGCGTGCTTCATTTTCATTGACTGATCTGAAGATTTGCTCAAACTCATTGTTTCATATATTACTTAAGACTATTGCAAACTATCAGGGGATATAGCTCAGTGGTAGAGCATTCGACTGCAGATCGAGAGGTCCCTGGTTCAACTCCCGGTGTCCCCTTAGTTTATACTCTTTATGCATTTGTTGCGTGCTTCATGTTCATTGACTGATCTGAAGATTTGCTCAAACTCATTGTTTCATATATTACTTAAGACTATTGCAAACTATCAGGAGATATAGCTCAGTGGTAGAGCATTCAACTGCAGATAGAGAGGTCCCTGGTTCTACCCCCGGTGTCCCCTTAATTTATACTCTTTATGCATTTGTTGCGTGCTTCATGTTCATTGACTGATCTGAAGAATTGCTCAACCTCATTGTTTCATATATTTTTTAGGACTATTGCAAACTATCAGGGGATATAGCTCAGTGGTAGAGCATTCGACTGCAGATCGAGAGGTCCCTGGTTCAACCCCCGGTGTCCCCTTAGTTTATACTCTTTATGCATTTGTTTCTTGCTTCATGTTCATTGACTTATCTGAATAATTGCTCATACTCATTGTTTCATATATTATTTAAGACTATTGCAAACTATCAGGGGATATAGCTCAGTGGTAGAGCATTCGACTGCAGATCGAGAGGTCCCTGGTTCAACCCCCGGTGTCCCCTTAGTTTATACTCTTTATGCATTTGTTGCTTGCTTCATGTTCATTGACTTATCTGAATAATTGCTCATACTCATTGTTTCATATATTATTTAAGACTATTGCAAACTATCAGGGGATATAGCTCTGTGGTAGAGCATTCGACTGCAGATCGAGAGGTCCCTGGTTCAATCCCGGGTGTCCCTTTCCTTAAGTCTTTATTTACATTCGTTATGTGCTTCATATTCTTCGTTTTTTGACAGCAATTGCCTAAACTCACTATTTTTATTACTGCTAATGATCATTTGATAGTATCAAGAGATATTTCTCAGGGGTAGAGCATTCGACTGCAGATCGAGAGGTCCCTGGTTCAATCCCGGGTGTCCCCTTCTTTTATACTCTTTACTCATTTGTTGAGTGCTTCATCTTCATTGACTGATCTGAAGATTTGCTCAAACTCATTGTTTCATATATTACTAAAGACTATTGCAAAATATCAGGGGATATAGCTCAGTGGTAGAGCATTCGACTGCAGATCGAGAGGTCCCAGGTTCAAACTCGGGTGTCCCCTTAATTTTACTCTTTATGCATTTGTTGCGTGCTTCATCTTCATTGACTGATCTGAAGAATTGCCCAAACTCATTGTTTCATATATTATTAAAGACTTTTGCAAACTATTAGGGGATATAGCTCAGTGGTAGAGCATTCGACTGCAGATCAAGACGTCCCTGGTTCAATCCCGGGTGTCCCCTTAATTTATACTCTTTATGCATTTGTTGCGTGCTTCATCTTCATTGACTTATCTGAACATTTGCGCAAATTCATCATTTTATATATTACTAAAGACTTTTGTAAACTATCATGGGATATAGCTCAGTGGTAGAGCATTCGACTGCAGATCGAGAGGTCCCTGGTTCAATCCCGGGTGTCCCCTTCAGCTATACTCTTTATGCATTTGTTGCGTGCTTCATCTTCGTTGACTGATCTGAAGATGTGCGCAAATTCATTGTTTCATATATTACTAAAGACTTCTGCATTCTATCAGGGGATATAGCTCAGTGGTAGAGCATTCGACTGCAGATCGAGAGGTGCCTGGTTCAATCCCGGGTGTCCCCTTCATTTATACTCTTTATGCATTTGTTGCGTGCTTCATCTTCATTGACTTATCTGAAGATGTGCGCAAATTCATCATTTTATATATTACTAAAGACTTTTGTAAACTATCAGGGGACATAGCTCAGTGGTAGAGCATTCGACTGCAGATCGAGAGGTCCCTGGTCCAATCCCGGGTGTCCCCTTAATTTATGCTCTTTATGCATTTGTTGCGTGCTTCATCTTCATTGACTTATCTGAACATTTGCGCAAATTCATCATTTTATATATTTCTAAAGACTTTTGTAAACTATCAGGGGATATAGCTCAGTGGTAGAGCATTCGACTGCAGATCGAGAGGTCCCTTGTTCAATCCCGGGTGTCCCCTTAATTTATACTCTTTATGCATTTGTTGCGTGCTTCATCTTCATTGACTGATCTGAAGATTTGCGCAAATTCATTGTTTCATATATTACTAAAGACTTCTGCATTCTATCAGGGGATATAGCTCAGTGGCGGAGCATTCGACTGCTGATCGAGAGGTCCCTGGTTCAATCCCGGGTGTCCCCTTAATTTATACTCTTTATGTATTTGTTGCATGCTTCATCTTCATTGACTGATCTGAAGAATTGGTCAAACTCATTGTTTCATATATTACTAAAGACTATTGCAAACTATCAGGGGATATAGCTCAGTGGTAGAGCATTCGACTGCAGATCGAGAGGTCCCTGGTTCAATCCCGGGTGTCCCCTTCAGCTATACTCTTTATGCATTTGTTGCGTGCTTCATCTTCGTTGACTGATCTGAAGATGTGCGCAAATTCATTGTTTCATATATTACTAAAGACTTCTGCATTCTATCAGGGGATATAGCTCAGTGGTAGAGCATTCGACTGCAGATCGAGAGGTGCCTGGTTCAATCCCGGGTGTCCCCTTCATTTATACTCTTTATGCATTTGTTGCGTGGTTCTTCTTCATTGACTGATCTGAACATTTGCGCCAATTCATCATTTTATATATTACTAAAGACTTTTGTAAACTATCAGGGGACATAGCTCAGTGGTAGAGCATTCGACTGCAGATCGAGAGGTCCCTGGTTCAATCCCGGGTGTCCCCTTAATTTATGCTCTTTATGCATTTGTTGCGTGCTTCATCTTCATTGACTTATCGGAACATTTGCGCAAATTCATCATTTTATATATTTCTAAAGACTTTTGTAAACTATCAGGGGTTATAGCTTAGTGGTAGAGCATTCGACTGCAGATCGAGAGGTCCCTTGTTCAATCCCGGGTGTCCCCTTAATTTATACTCTTTATGCATTTGTTGCGTGCTTCATCTTCATTGACTGATCTGAAGAATTGGTGAAACTAATTGTTTCATATATTACTAAAGACTCTTGCAAAATATCAGGGGATATAGCTGCAGATTGAGAGGGGCCTGGTTCAATCCTGGGTGTCCCCTTCATTTAAGATCTTTATGTATCTGTTGCGTGCTTCATCTTCCTTGACTGATCTGAAGATTTGCGCAAATTCATTGTTTCATATATTACTAAAGACTTCTGCATTCTATCAGGGGATATAGCTCAGTGGTAGAGCATTCGACTGCAGATCGAGAGATGCCTGGTTCAATCCCGGGTGTCCCCTTCATTTATACTCTTTATGCATTTGTTGCGTGCTTCATCTTCATTGACTGATCTGAAGATTTGCGCCAATTCATCATTTTATATTTTACTAAAGACTTTTGTAAACTATCAGGGGATATAGCTCAGTGGTAGAGCATTCGACTGCAGATCGAGAGGTCCCTGGTTCAATCCCGGGTGTCCCCTTCATTTATACTCTTTGTGCATTTATTGCATGCTTCATCTTCATTGACTGATCTGAAGATTTGCGCAAATTCATTGTTTCATATATTACTAAAGACTTCTGCATTCTATCAGGGGATATAGCTCAGTGGTGGAGCATTCGACTGCTGATCGAGAGGTCCCTGGTTCAATCCTGGGTGTCCCCTTCATTGATACTCTTTATGCATTTCTTGCGTGCTTCATCTTCATTGACTGATCTGAAGATTTGCTCAAACTCATTGTTTCATATGTTACTAAAGACTTTTGTAAACTATCAGGGGATATAGCTCAGTGGTAGAGCATTCGACTGCAGATCGAGAGGTCCCTGGTTCAATCCCGGGTGTCCCCTTAATTTATACTCTTTATGCATTTGTTGCGTGCTTCATCTTCATTGACTGATCTGAAGAATTTGTCAAACTCATTGTTTCATGTATTACTAAAGACTATTGCAAACTATCAGGATATAGCTGCAGATTGAGAGGGGCCTGGTTCAATCCTAGGTGTCCCCTTCATTTAAACTCTTTATGTATTTGTTGCGTGCTTCATCTTCATTGACTGATCTGAAGATTTGCGCAAAGTCATTTTTTCATATATTACTAAAGACTTCTGCATTCTATCAGGGGATATAGCTCAGTGGTAGAGAATTCGACTGCAGATCGAGAGGTCCCTGGTTCAATCCCGGGTGTCCCCTTAATTTATGCTCTTTATGCATTTGTTGCGTGCTTCATCTTCACTGACTTATCTGAAGATTTGCGCAAATTCATCATTTTATATATTACTAAAAACTTTTGTAAACTATCAGGGGATATAGCTCAGTGGTAGAGCATTCGACTGCAGATCGAGAGGTCCCTGGTTCAATCCCGGGTGTCCCCTTAATTTATACTCTTTATGCATTTGTTGCGTGCTTCATCTTCATTGACTGATCTGAAGAATTGGTCAAACTAATTGTTTCATATATTACTAGAGACTCTTGCAAAATATCAGGGGATATAGCTGCAGATTGAGAGGGGCCTGGTTCAATCCTGGGTGTCCCCTTCATTTAAAATCTTTATGTATTTGTTGCGCGCTTCATCTTCATTGACTGATCTGAAGATTTGCGCAAACTCATTTTTTCATATATTACTAAAGACTATTGCAAACTATCAGGGGATATAGCTCAGTGGTAGAGCATTCGACTGCAGATCGAGAGATGCCTGGTTCAATCCCGGATTTCCCCTTCATCTAAACTCTTTATGCATTTGTTGCGTGCTTCATCTTCACTTACTGATCTGAAGATTTGCGCGAACTCAATGTTTTTTATATTACTTAAGACTATTGTAAACTATCAGGGGATATAGCTTAGTTGTAGAGCATTCGACTGCAGATAGAGAGGTCCCTGGTTCAATCCCGGGTGTCCCCTTAGTTTATTCTCTTTATGCATTTTTGCGTGCTTCATCTTCATTGACTGATCTGAAGAATTGGTCAAACTAATTGTTTCATATATTACTAAAGACTCTTGCAAAATATCAGGGGATATAGCTGCAGATTGAAAGGGGCCTGGTTCAATCCTGGGTGTCCCCTTCATTTAAAATCTTTATGTATTTGTTGCGTGCTTCATCTTCATTGACTGATCTGAAGATTTGCGCAGACTCATTTTTTCATATATTACTAAAGACTATTGCAAACTATCAGGGGATATAGCTCAGTGGTAGAGCATTCGACTGCAGATCGAGAGGTCCCTGGTTCAATCCCGGGTGTTCCCTTCATTTATACTCTTTATGCATTTGTTGCGTGCTTCATCTTCATTGACTGATCTGAAGATTTGCGCAAATTCATTGTTTCATATATTACTAAAGACTTCTGCATTCTATCAGGGGATATAGCTCAGTGGTAGAGCATTCGACTGCAGATCGAGAGGTGCCTGGTTCAATCCCGGGTGTCCCCTTCATTTATAGTCTTTATGCATTTGTTGCGTGCTTCATCTTCATTGACTGACCTGAAGATTTGCGCCAATTCATCATTTTATATTTTACTAAAGACTTTTGTAAACTATCAGGGGACATAGCTCAGTGGTAGAGCATTTGACTGCAGATCGAGAGATGCCTGGTTCAATCCCGGATTTCCCCTTCATCTAAACTCTTTATGCATTTGTTGCGTGCTTCATCTTCACTTACTGATCTGAAGATTTGCGCGAACTCCATGTTTTTTATATTACTTAAGACTATTGTAAACTATCAGGGGATATAGCTTAGTTGTAGAGCATTCGACTGCAGATAGAGAGGTCCCTGGTTCAATCCCGGGTGTCCCCTTCATTTATACTCTTGATGCATTTGTTGCGTGCTTCATCTTCATTGACTGATCTGAAGATTTGCGCAAACTCATTTCTCATATATTACTAAAGACTATTGCAAACTATCAGGGGATATAGCTCATTGGTAAAGCATTTGACTGCAGATCGAGAGGTCCCTGGTTCAATCCCGGGTGTCCCCTTCATTTATACTATTTATGCATTTGTTTTGTGCTTCATCTTCATTGACTGATCTGAAGATTTGCGTCAATTCATTGTTTCGTACATTACTACAGACTATTGCAAACTATCAGGGGATAAAGCTCAGTGGTAGAGCATTCAACTGCTGATCGAGAGGTCCCTGGTTCAATCCCGGGTGTCCCCTTAATTTATACTCTTTATGCATTTGTTGCGTGCTTCATCTTCATTGACTGATCTGAAGATTTGCTCAAACTCATTGTTTCATATATTACTAAAGCCTTTTCCAAAATATCAGGGTATATAGCTCAGTGGTAGAGCATTCGACTGAAGATCGAGAGGTCCCTGGTTCAATCCCGGGTGTCCCCTTAATTTATACTCTTTATGCAGTTGTTGCGTGCTTGATCTTCATTGACTGATTTGAAGATTTGCTCAAACTCATTGTTTCATATAATACTAATTGCAAACTATCAGGGGATATAGCCCAGTGGTAGAGCATTCGACTGCAGATCGAGTGGTCCCTGGTTCTATCCCGAGTGGCCCCTTAATTTTTACTCTTTATGCATTTGTTGCGTGCTTCATCTTCATTGACTGAGCTGATGATTTGCGCAAACTCATTTTTCATATATTACTAAAGACTATTGCAAACTATCAGGGGATATAGCTCAGTGGTAGAGCATTCGACTGCAGATCGAGAGGTCCCTGGTTCAATCCCGGGTGTCCCCTTCATTTATACTCTTTATGCATTTGTTGCTTGCTTCATCTTCATTGACTGATCTGAAGATTTGCTCAAACTCATTGTTTCATATAATACTAATTGCAAACTATCAGGGGATATAGCCCAGTGGTAGAGCATTCGACTGCAGATCGAGAGGTCCATGGTTCTATCCCGAGTAGCCCCTTAATTTTTACTCTTTATGCATTTGTTGCGTGCTTCATCTTCATTGACTGAGCTGATGATTGGCGCAAACTCATTTTTCATATATTACTAAAGACTATTGCAAACTATCAGGGGATATAGCTCAGTGGTAGAGCATTCGACTGCAGATCGAGAGGTCCCTGGTTCAATCCCGGGTGTCCCCTTCATTTATACTCTTTATGCATTTGTTTCTTGCTTCATCTTCATTGACTGAGCTGATGATTTGCGCACACTCATTTTTCATATATTACTAAAGACTATTGCAAGCTATCAGGGGATATAGCTCAGTGGTAGAGCATTCGACTGCAGGTCGAGAGGTCCCTGGTTCAATCCCGGGTTTCTCCTTCATTTATACTCTTGATGCATTTTTGCGTGCCTATTCTTCATCTTTTTCTCTCAACATTTGCGCAAACTCATTGTTTCATATATTACTAAAGACTTTTGCAAGCTATCAGGGGATATTGCTCATTGGTAGAGCATTCGACTGCAGATCGAGAGGTCCCTTGTTCTTTCCCTGGTGTCCCCTTCATTTATACTCTTAATGCATTTGTTTCTTGCTTCATCTTCATTGACTGAGCTGATGATTTGCGCAACTCATTTTTCATATATTACTAAAGACTATTGCAAACTATCAGGGGATATAGCTCAGTGGTAGAGCATTCGACTGCAGATCGAGAGGTCCCTGTTTCAATCTCGGGTGTCCCCTTCATTTATTCTCTTGATGCATTTTTTGCGTGCTTCATCTTCATCGATTCCTCTGAAGATTTGCGCAAACTCATTTTTCATATATTACTAAAGACTATTGCAAGCTATCAGGGGATATATCTCAGTGGTAGAGCATTCGACTGCAGATCGAGAGGTCCCGGGTTCAATCTCGGGTGTCCCCTTCATTTATACTCTTGATGCATTTTTTGCGTGCTTCATCTTCATCGATTCCTCTGAAGATTTGCGCAAACTCATTTTTCATATATTACTAAAGACTATTGCAAGCTACCATGGGATATAGCTCAGTGGTAGAGCATTCGACTGCAGATCGAGAGGTCCCTGGTTGAATCCCGGGTGTCCCCTTCATTTATAATCTGTATGCATTTTTGCGTGCCTATTCTTTATCTGTTTCTCTCAACATTTGCGCAAACTCATTGTTTCATTTATTACTAAAGACTATTGCAAACTATCAGGGGATATAGCTCAGTGGTAGAGCATTCCACTGCAGATCGAGAGGTCCCTGGTTCAATCCCGGGTGTCCCCTTCATTTATACTTTTGATGCATTTGTTGCGTGCTTCATCTTCATCGATTGCTCTTAACATTTGCGCAAACTCATTGTTTCATTTATTACTAAAAACTTTTGCAAACTCTCAGGGGATATAGCTCAGTGGTAAAGTATTCGACTTCAGATCGAGAGGTCCCTGGTTCAATCCCCGGTGTCCCCTTCATTTATACTCTTTATGCATTTGTTGCTTGCTTTATCTTCATTGACTGAGCTTATGATTTGCGCAAACTCATTTTTCATATATTACTAAAGACTATTGGAAACTATCAGGGGATATAGCTCAGTGGTAGAGCAATCGACTACAGCTCGAGAAGTCCCTGGTTCAATCCCAGGTGTCCCCTTCATTTATACTCTTTATGCATTTGATGCGTGCTTTATCTTCATTGACTGATCTGATCATTTGCGCAAACTCATTTTTCATATATTACTAAAGACTATTGCAAACTATCTGGGGATATAGCTCAGTGGTAGAGCATTCGACTGCAGATCGAGAGGTCCCTGGTTCAATCCCGGGTGTCCCCTTCATTTATACTCTATATTCATTTGTTGCGTGCTTCATCTTCATTGACTGATCTGAAGATTTGCGCAAACTCATTGTTTCATATATTACTAAAGACTATTGCAAAATATCAGGTATATAGCTCAGCGGTAGAGCTTTCGACTGCAGATCGAGAGGTCCCTGGTTCAATCCCGTGTGTCCCCTTCGGTTATTTTTTTTATGCATTTATTGCGGGCTTCATCTTCATCAATTTATCTTAAGATTTGCTAGGCATCATTTATTCTTATATTACTCATGATTATTGAAAAGAATCAGGGGATATATCTATACAGTATTATAATGCATACACGGGCGATTTGATGATGGCAACTCGCAGTCCGTTTAAACACGAATTCAGTTGCGTATTTTTTTAAGTTGCTTATTTTTATGAACACTGAATGCATACTCCCATTAGAAAGTAAACTTTCACATGAGATTCTTGTTTATATTACTTTTTCAATATTCCTTAGCAGAGGCCTTCCACAAAAGACAAGCTTAACACCTCTATGGAAGCACCTTTCCTCAATCACGAAGGTATTTTGCAAGTGCTTTCCTTTTTTTTGGCCTTGATAACAAGTCCTCTGTTTCTGTACATTCGAAATAGAATTTCGTTACAGCCAGTCCTTTTGTGAACAAATTCGTATTAAGGTTGTTGCTGTTATTGCCTTACCTTCGAAAAGGAAGAATTTTCTTCAGTTTCTTTACTTGATAGTCCATTTATTTTAACCCTCCTCCAATTAAAGGCATTCAGTCATTTTAAATAGTTTGGGTGTACTCGAATCGCTAAAACTGCTGATTCAGCAGGCAATTTATTGTGATTTGATTGGATAGTTTTTTAATTGGTCACATGAATT
Source organism: Chrysaora quinquecirrha (assembly GCA_014526335.1). NCBI lineage: Eukaryota > Metazoa > Cnidaria > Scyphozoa > Semaeostomeae > Pelagiidae > Chrysaora > Chrysaora quinquecirrha. The sequence continues at coordinate 8,619,560 of JACTAT010000040.1, forward strand.
TCCGTTCTGATGTATTCAAATAACAAAATGGTGTTCTTCTTTAACTAAGCTGATGTTACGAAGTCCTTGAAAGGGAAGAGTAGAAAAACTAAAGATATTCTAAAAGATCTTCTATGAATTCAGGGATAAGGTTAAGGTTAAATACGGATTTTAGGCAATAAAAGATTCTAGATAAGACTAATTTATCCACAGCAAGCAATACGGACGAACATGATGGTTTGCTATGGCTAGTTCCTTATTTCTCGCTTTTGACCGTTCATTAGGAGAAGAGTTCCCCACTGAGCTTAAATTGCCACGGCCTTGTTGCCTTTATAGTCATATAAAATGAAGCTCAGAAATGAGAAGAGTTCCCCAATTTGCAGTGAATCATGTGTATTTGTGAGTTGCCTATTTCCATCAAGTATTGGCTTTCTTAACAGACATGTCGGTTGCAAGGCAAGAAGCATTTGAGATATTCAAACGAGATTATTCAAATAATTCTGCGATCCATGAAAAAAAGAAAATGCTTAAAGAAAAGTAAGAAAACATTGTTTTTACCATGATACATTTTATCTCGTCCTTTTAAGCCCCTGTAAAACGCACTGAATATTTGATCGAACAACGATTTTTTCGGAAATGCTGCATGTAATTCAGTTATGATTGTGATGTATTGGTCTAGCGCACCAAGCATTTTGCTGAACAACACTGAACAGCATAATTGACTTTTCACGAGGCATGCTGCATTGCACACTCGCGAACAGAACAATGTTTAGCTACAGGTCATTCGAAATGAAAAAAAGTACTTTTACAAAAGAAACGTTCAATCACTAAACATTCCCTATTCAATCTAAAATTTGGTATTGTTGCAAATGCGTTTAACCAAGTGCTTAATATCTGTTAATGTTTCGTTTAGTGAAAAATCTATAGCGCCACATAAATACTGCATCATTCATTTTCTTCTCCTAGGTATTCAGAGGCAAGAATCCTTGGCGAGCAAGTTAATCAATCAAGAAAATCAATAAGTATGCTGAATGTGCTCTTATCTCGGTTATTGTGTAGCTATATGCATTTTCTTTCGACGCTCGAACACTTTGATTGTCTTATCTTCTTCATATTCAGTCGTTATTTCTTCCTCGTTTGATCTTAGACACTGTAAAATCTCGAATCGAGCAACAACGGATACGTCATTCAATGCAAGGTGAGAAGGTGAAATAATTATTTCTAAAATTTGGCTGAAGGAGAATAAAACCATAACGTACTTAATATGTTTCTGGTTGGGTTTTGGTCATTGAATTTTCCACATTAAATTTTGACTTTTGCATAGTACATTATATAACAATCAGTTGACCAACTTTTTATCGTAAAATTTCCAAAATATGTTTACAGATGGTTTGTTAGATTGTAGATAAAAGTTAGAGTTTCACTGTGACCATTCAAGCTGTTTAGCATAAGGCTTTTAATGAGAAGAGGTGATTATTAAGTCTAATACTATGTAACACATTGTTGAATAATTTGCTTTAAATTGATAATTATAGACTTTCCTGGTGGGGAAATGAATCGTTTTTGCTTTTGTGAGGTTTTAAATCTTAAAGTATATTAAGCCCTTTTAAAATTCTCACGACAGCAGCAATATTTTTACAGATTCAAAACAACAACAATTCTGTAGATGCCCACTAAATTTCATGTGGAATTCGTAATCAACAGTCAAAAATCGAGCATTAGTAATTTTTCCATTTATCGTTATTTTTTAAATTCCAAAGCTAGATCATTGAGTAATGAGCAGATGTTGGCACAATCCGTCTCAAATTTAAAGACATTTTCTAATGTACCTGAGTTCGAAATTCATTGCTCGATTTCCACGTTATGCATTGATTTTTTCAGTGCTGCTCCGGAGATCTTGTCTTCAGGGGGCTTTCCATTGAACCAGTTAAAATACAAGTTTACGTTCTGCATCTTGAATGGTTTTGCCACCCTTTTCGGAGGAATTGGTCGGATCTTTTATTTGACTGTTGCCAATAAAATCCATTTTGATTAAAGCAGAGTGCTGCTGGGTTTACTGTTGTCAGTGTGTAAATATGTCACTCCTGCTTTCTTAGGGTGGGATGAATTGAAATAAGCCTACTGGCAGAATGTTTTTTATTGAATGCAATTATGATTGAACAACTTCGAGATCTGTTGTTTCTTAAAGTTGTTGTTTTATTCATATATTTTCAGGTCTGGCGGGAGATGTAGACATGGGAAAGCCAGACGAAGAGGAGAAAATTCTTAGAGATCTTCTGAATAAAGAAAAAGCAGCGTAAGTAAATGTCATAAATAATACCTTACGTCTTTTACTCTGAAAACGTTCTGCTTTTCCTATATAAGTTATATCATATACCACATTGTTGGCAATGCTTTGTCTCATTTTAAACTTGTCCCATTCACATTAATTTCCGGCTCGGTAATTTGCGTTCTTAGTTTTATTAGAGCTTCAGATTTTGTTTGGAGAGAAAAACTTAAAAAGCCTTATATTTAAACACTTGATCCAGTAACTTATCCTAAAATAACTATTCGATTTGTATTTTCCTACGTATTACTCCTTTGGAATGTTTTTCTGGCTCCCTTTTTTTCTCTTTGATTTTTAACGTTTGTATTATTTTCATTCAGGTTACTCGTGCTAGTTCAAGCAACGAGTCTCTTGCTCATACTGTACTGAAATTCATAGTTTATTTCAATATTGCTAATTATAGTAGACCAGTTATAATAAGCCTTTGACGTTTCTCTATATTCAGGTATCGAGATTCTTTCAATCAGCTGAAATCAATGAAAGCGGAAATAGAACATTTGCAGCACCTTCTAGAGAAATCTAAAGTTCAAATGCAGAAAGATTTTGAAATCTGGTGGAACGAGTCAGTTGATAGAAAAACACAGGAAAGCGTAAGCATTTCTCTTTTTGATTGCTTTCTTCATGATTATTGGTGGCAAGCCTGCGCAGTAGCACTATAACTTGGAAAATGTCGCGTTTGTATTTGTATGGATTTGCAAACGTATCAAGTTCAATCGTTGCTTGCATCGCGATGTTTAGTCGTTGTTTCGTCCGCCATATGGATTTCACAGTTGATCTGTACGTTGTTTTGGAAGAAAACTTGATTTGTCAGCAATATTCAAAGTCACTGTAAGCGTTAACACCACCTGTCTTTCTTAATGAGAATCTTAACGCATTAATGACAGTTTCCTCGGCCACCTAAAAATATCTTCTTTCGAATACACAAACACAGACGCGAAGGCCTAATTTCATACTTTAGGCCTGCAACTCATTTCTTAATGGATGTGTCAAAAAAGGAATATGCACGTGTTTTTCTTCCCTGATACAGTGAGATGCAGGAAAGAAATCTTTGAGCTATTAAACACTCATTGAAAAAAGTTGCTTATCCGTTTATTTCGTTGTTTTCCTCTTTGTTTATGTATATTTTTGCAGTCTACCCTACCGCGGAAGTATGCCTACCAATTGCAAAATTTCCACTCATTGCTAAAACAGATGAGTTTGAATTACTTTCGTGAAACAATTCTCGCTACTAAAAATCATTGTTGTCGTGTTATCTCTAGTTGCAATCTTATTTTTCATGTTTTCCTGTTAATTAATCTTTTCAAGTGGCTTCTAATATATAATGTCTGAAAACCTTGGTTTGATTTGAAATGCTTTTAAATACAGTTGGCCAGCTAATTAAATTTTTGCACTGTTGGAAATACTCTGAATTATCCTCTAAAATTCTATGGTTCAACTCCTAGGTCGGAGCAGCACCTCCTTAACGATGTTAACAGCTTATACGTGCCAGTATTTTGTTGTTTTTTTCCTAATAAAGGCCTTAGTTTTTGCTTCGCTGGGGTTTTCGATATATACCTCCTATATACTCTCACCTATGCATCAATATTCAGTTGAACAGATAATGATGCAATACAGCAGAGTGATAAACTTCTCTCTTAAGGCACTTTGAGAATTGTTTTATGTGAAAGTTTCTTTATTCTTCATTTATTCAATAGAATTTGTATCAAGAGATCCGGCGGGAGGGGGCTATATTCTGTCCTGCAAGGTACGGGCTTCTGCAACTCTGATTATATGTGTATTATTCTTCAATCCAGAATAAAATATGAACAGTATATAATCCTGATCCTCACATCCGGGGAAAGGAAAATGGTGAATGCAAAATCTTTGGAAGAATATAAAACAATACTCATTTATCGGAAGAATAACTTGCGCTTCATTAAATCGTTAAATCTTTCAATACAATCGTTAACAGACCACTCGGCATAAAGTATAAGTTGATTATCAGTTGACACAGTCCTTCAAATTTTTGAATAAGTCTCTAAGATGATTTCTCTTAGTACGAAACCCAGCCTTTGATTCTCCTTGTAGATGCCATATTGTTTTCTTAAGTTTTGTTCTTTTTAGCCTCATATTTCGTCAAAAACAGCATGGCGGACACCTCCAGACACTCCAGAGCGACCACTGCAAGAAATACTCCAAACTTCTCGGAGGAGAAGCTCTAAAAACAGATTAGAAAGTGCTGAATCGGTTCCCACGCAGCATGAACAGAGAACTGGTGCACATGAACATTCCTCTGTCCGCCAAAACAAGGAACAAAGAAGTGATACAGGAAAGTTTGCAAGCAGATTAAGAGCAGAAGCTCAGCTGGCGTCGTCTATGTTTTCAAAGCAAGATAAACCGTTTTCGTTATCTTCCATTCAGTCAACGCATAACACAAACACAGAACATGCAGCCACAAGGTATGTTCTTTCGATACTTCTTTTAGTTTTAGTTGGTCTGTATTCGACTGTGTTATTTAGGATCTGAAAGTACTAGCCCCTAGCACTTGATTTATTCAGCAGAGATGCGATACTACTTCATTTGCACACTAGAATCGACGTAAACGTTTGTGTTGACTGATTAGGAGGAAGCTTATTAGACAGGGTGGCTTGTGCGAAACAGCTTTCTGTCTTTGATCAATACAACTTCCCCAAGTCTTTAAGAAAAAAGTATGCAAATTTGAGAAAAATTTAAATTTCTCTGCTGCAACGACTGTTGATCTAGACCCTGCTTTCACGAGAGAAACTGGATCGGCTGTTGTCCGATCCAGAGCCAGTTCTGGTTCTTTTGCAATGATATCACGCGAGAAGAACTGGATCGGTTGCGATCCGATCCAGAAATATTTAACTACCGTATTCTTTGATTTGACGCATTCGCTACCACACTTGCAACAAAACTGCTTGAAAGTTCTTCTTTTTATCACAGCAGCATCTTTGGAGGGGGGGGGGCTAAAGCAGAAAATTCGATGTCCCTTCAAAAGTTATGTAGGCTTTATTTCAAATCTGCTCCAATTTGGATCCGATCCGAAGTGTTGACGCGGGATCTAAACAGAGCCAGAGAAGAGCTGGCTCTACTTCTGAAAAGATCCAGAACTAGCTCTAAACAAGCCAGAAAAGGTACAGATCCAAGAGATCCCGTGTAAACGCTTTTGAGCAAACTGTGGATTGCACCAGAGCCGATCCAGTTTCTTTCGTGTAAATAGGGTCCTAGTCTCATCTAGCTTTGAAGACCTTTGACCCTTCCAGTCAAAGTTACATCGAAAACTTGCTTAGCTACTTTTTGACATGCCAAACTGAGTTGCGTTTCGTCATCTTTGTCAAGATAGCTATCATACGTGGTAAAACTCTTGAAAGACCGTTATCTCTTTCGGTAAGTTATATATACATTAAGATAAAAAATCTTTTCATCTTTACAAAATGTCTAATGTTTGTCCGCTTTTTTTAGTCATCAAAGAACATTACCTTCTGGCATACGGTTGACAGGTGACAGCCGCACCGATGCGGATATAATAGCATTTATGAAAGCTAGAGAGAATCTTATCAAGAGTAAAGGTAGATATCATCCTTTTTCATATGTACTAATGTATATCTCAACAAAAGATCTTTTGAATACAGCACTTTGCTTAATGCGTTAAAAGGCTGAGTCGACAATCTGTAAACAAACTTGCTATTAGTGCAGCAAATATCAATTTTTACTGGATATGTTCCATTTTTATTCATCTGAGTGATCAAATGAACTGAAAATACCTCTGAACAAATTTTTTTCGCCAAACATTTTTGACATCGATAAAATATTCAGTGAGTAATGTTCAGTTTTCTGAACAAGGTGGCAAAACGAACTGGATTTTTGCTGAACTTCAATCTTGGACGATGTTAAGTGAAATGTTCAGTTCATTTGTCCAGGGCCTTAGTTTTTAACATCCACTGATTCGAATCAATGCCTCATTTTAAAAGATTAACAAATAGAAATGGTGTTTAATTGAAGAGGGGGTGTCTATTACATAATTGAATTTTTAGATCGAAGTAATATTGTAATGTTTTATTGCTGAAGCTCCCCTGTGAAAAGAGCATGTCTTGTTTTTATTTGTTAACCAGTAAAAGTTGCTGCAAGCGTGATAGTATTCGGCAGTTGTCTAAATGTTTATTGCTAGACAGGGGCAGGTTTCTCTGAACTTCGTAGCTACTAATCTCTTACCATTTTCTTAAATGTTGTAAATAGTAACCTATTATCACCCAAGTAGTCACTCTTCCCCTCAAATCAACTAAGAAACCTGAGTGCGAAGGAAGATCGCTTTCCGAGAGGAATAGTGACTAATGGATAATTTCCACTTCACTTTTACGCCCCGGCGAGCTGACTCTACACATGCGTTTTGGACATATGCATGTGGGCCTGTGTGAATAACGCATAAACCTCAATAGGAGTGATCTTTGTAAAAGTGAAGTGGAAAACGCCTATATAGTGGAAAGAAAACGCCGCCGAGGGAGGAGAGGTGGGCCGCTTTGAAATGTCTCACAGCTTGTTGCGTAGAAAAGGGGCAGAAAACACCAGTCCTTGGATTTTATTATCTTGCTAAAACCTTAAGGGGCACACACGTGACTAGCAATACCTCAGGGGAGTAAGGGACAGCGTTTACATGCGTTATTTTGAGATTTAAGAGCGTCCTCTTGGGTGAGAATAGCGTTACCATATAATGCAATCATGTTCTTCATACCAATTTAGAGCCTAAATATAGAAATTATTCAAAATGATATGTTTTCTTTTGCAGAAAAAAGCTAAACCTACAAGCACATCATGTCTTGCAAGTCATTTTTCGTTGAGTATGCCAGTTACCCGTGCAGTAGGATAATTCCGCCACAGAAACCATTCTTTCACACGAAGTGTGTCAGAAAAAATTTGTTCTGCAATGATCTGGTGATAAAGAGATAGCTTTTGTCTATCAAATCTCCTGATCAATGTAATGACAGACAGTATTCGAATCACATTCTATGCACACTGACACAAAATGTTGTGTGTGATTATTAATAAAGTCATGTTATCACAAGCTTAACATCTATAATCAATCTGTTTACTGTATGCAAGGAGTCGTAAAGTGACGGAATTTTTTATTTGCGAAAAGACGCTGTTATTGGACCTGGTTATTTAATCGTACTTGCTGTCGGACTCGAATCCTAAAGCTTTTTCCATGCAATATGCAGTATGGCATTGAGTATACCAGCATACCACTCACAGTATTACAAGTAACGGCCAAACACTACACCAATCTTGTAATCGTTAATTTGAAAACAACTCTAGAGCATATCTGTTATGAAGAATTGGTCTATTTACACGACACCGTTTTCATTTAATATCGGATTGGAGCTCTTTTCGTACTAGAATGTTCGCTGTGCCTTTTTAATTCTGCTTTTTGTGTACCAACTTTTGTTTGAGACAAATTCGTTTTCATTTCAAAACCAGATTCAATAGTTTACACAGAGGCATATTGGATTGGTTTCATTGATTCCACTTTCAGAACGCAATTCCAATATGAAGCATATCGTATTGGTGTGTTTCCGTGTAAACAGAAAGCAGATCTGGTATGAAGACAATCCGTTTTGAAATGAAAATAGTATCCTTTAAACGGGCCTGAAAACATCTCTAGAACATAACTCTGTGGCGCAAAGCAATTCTATATTTCAATAACTTGCAAAAATGTCTCACTAACACGTCTCTGTGGCGCAATCTGTTAGCGCGTTCTGTAAAGAAACCAATTCCACATTAAATACGTTGAAAACGTGTCTCATTAACATGGCTCTGTGGCGCAATCGGTAAGCGCTTTCCGCTGTTAACCGAATGGTGTCCAAGCCCATCCAGGGACGTTTCTTCGATTTAGATTGACAATTTTAGTAAACAAACCAATTCCACATTAAATAACTTGAAAACATGACTCACAAGAGGTCTCTGTGGCGCAATCGGTTAGCGCGTTCGGCTGTTAACCGAAAGGCTTGTGGTTCAAGTCCATCCAGGGACTTTTTTCCTTATCTCTCTATCACTAGTCATCTTAATATGCAAATGAGGTGCCCTTTTGTTATGGCCCATTGTTCGATTGTACCCGAAAGGCCCTAGTCCTGGGGCACCTAGAAACGCGATTCTTTTTTTTGACCGAAGCCCTTTCTGCCCAGTTAGCACATGCCGTATTTTTCTAAATGTTTTGAGAACCAAAAATACCGTAAATCCTTAAATAAACGCCCGGGGCGTTTATTAAATTTACCAAGTTGTGAGGGTGTCGTTTATTAGAGGGAGGCGTTTAAAAGAGGGGGCGTTTATTTATATTCAATGTTATTTTATCTTGAAACAACGGATTTTTATCTTCATTCTTCAAGAGAATACGTAGAGTATTGGAACTTTTATCACCGAAAACAGGATTTATCAGTCACTTGTTTTCTCTTTGTTGTTATATATAAACATAATCATATAGCCAATCCAAATTTTTTCCCTTCAGGCTTTATATTTTTTTAATCAAACATTCGTATTTCATTTCAAACATTCGTATTTCATTTCCATGTATTTTGAGATTCCTAGGCACGGGTCAGTTAATGATCCGCTGTTTGCTCCTAGAATGCAGAACGATTTTCCATGACAGTAGAATTTCGCGAATTTCATGGCGCTAACACTGCACTGAGTATCGCTTGTGTCACCAACCGCACATGGAATGCTTGATGTGCGACCATAAAATGCTGACTTGACATCAATGATTTGTCCAGCCGCACATTTCACGAACCCGAACTGATTTTCGCAAAATTGAACTGCAATGAAAATAAGCAACATGATTGAATCAAGATGATTGTCGTGATCATGATATTAACGGATAATGATGATGAACATGTTGATGATCATGATGTTGTCTAAATGATGAAGATGATGATGATTATGATGATCACGATAATGACGATGATGATGGCTATTATGATGATGGTATTGATTAGATGATCTTGATGATCATAATCATGATGATGATGACGAAGCTTTTGATCATTATGATGATGATTATAATGATGATGTTACTGATTATTGTGATAATAGCTGTGATGATGATTGTGATTATGATAATGATGATGGTAATGATTATGATTTTGATGAAAACTGAAGAAAGCAAACAATCTTACCTGTATTTATTGGACTTGTTGCTAGGAAAAAGAAAAGGATGCGTCAAAATAATATAAAAACTCTTATGCGGGTATGATTCTTCTATATACACCGCATAGTGAAATTTTCAAATTCCCTCCCTTCCTTTTCCTTCTATTATTAGAACCCTCTTCTACTCTTAGCACGAGAACCGTCACTAACTTTTCCATAGCTTGGGTCCCAGCTAGAGTTATACCTGCTAAGGTCCCCGCTAAATCGATTATATCCCCGCTTTTTTCAACTCCCTGTTATTTTGTACTGTATGACCCCGCTAATTTGATCTTTATTCCACACCCTACTCTTAGTGAGTGGCCAAGCTTCTCAGTCAGTTCTCGTTAGACGGCTGAGGTTAAGCTTGATCGTGTGATGTTGGCATTTGGATGGGTGACTTTCCAGATGGATGACTAAACAACTCACTGTCTCGGAAGGGACGTTAAACTAGCAGTCCTTTGCCTGGATGCGCCATGCATAGTAGGTCTAAATTAGCTGAAAAAGCTAGAAATGACAGCCTACCCAAAATAAAGTAACAACACAACAACATAAACAACAACCCCCACCCCGTTGTCAGGCGTCTAGAAGTAGCTACCTCTGCATTCATATGTGAAGTCCATGTATTCTGATTTGCCAGGCCAACTGCAAGGATTTCCGTAAGCTTTGATTTTTGCCTGTACCATGCAAAATCGCTTTCCTTCACAGTTTTGCCTAACAATTCTTTCAGCCGCGGCACTTTTGCAACTTCCCGATTTCCACACTTGGCATCTTGCACGTTTTCTCCCATAAGTAACATCAAGTAGATGTATTGCTGTGTTTCCTGGACATGATATGAATTTTGGGTTGTCGTCGTTACATAAATACACTGTTAATACAAAGAAACATAAGCACAGTTAGAATAAGTGTAAATTTTGATAAAATTTAAGCTTAAATCTACAAAATTACACAACTCTTTTGACTTCAAAGAATCCTTTTAAATAGTTAACCCGTCCAAGTGTCATTGAAACAAGAATTAAACATCCAAAGAAAGCCCTAAATAAGAATAAGAAATCGCTAAAGCGAGTTTGGTAGGTACGGTGACCCATTACTGTCATTGCCGTGTAAAGGTACAGCCTTGACCCAGACTTCGGGTTGGAGAAGTACTACAAGTTTCTTGCAGTCTCCTCATTATTGGTCTGCAAAAATTGTATCAGTTTGGAGAGCAAGTTTTTTTGATGAAAGGAAAACTCAGAAATTAAAGTTATTTTCCCTTCACGTAGAAAAGTTCAAGTTATCGTAGGACAATGGTCAAGGGGGGAGGTACATGAATATAGTTTGAGATGACGTGTGTTCGGGTTGACGAGTGATTTTAAGGGCGCATTTTTTGAAAAACTTATGTTTTTGGTAGACTTTCCGAAGTCAGAAAAAGGTAGACTTAGCAGTAAAAAGTTTCCTGGTCGAACAATCTCAAACTAAACCCATTACTTTTTAAAGTAAAAAGAACGAGATTCCTTGTGGTTTCTGCAAAACCTCCCAGGTTCGAGGGGAAATATTTTGGAGCCAGAGGCCTGTCAAACCTGCCGTTTTTGTAAGAAGGCACCTAAAGATACGTTTCTACGTCTACCGAAATAAGAAGGTATCCGCTGAAACCTAAGGCGACCAAAAAATACCCCCTACTAAGAAAGTATAAGGGAAGGTTCAAGGGGAATGCAAGAACTGCTCTAGCTGATAAAGTTCGAGTTATCGGTGGTTCGGGAATTATTGGAATTATGCTACATTGCCATTTAAAAAAATTACACTAAATATTTAATGCTGTCATACCGTTTGTTGATGCCTTTGAAAATTCGATGAATGCCGAAAAGGCAAGAAGTAGAATTCCTGCCGTGAGCAATCTTGAGTCCATTGCTTCTACTGAACTTCGATTCCCAGCATCTAACTACTCTCGATGTTCTAAAAGTACTTTAAGAACTGGTTTCAGACTTATATTTGCCCATCTGCAGTTTCTTAATTGCTATTTGCTTTCACGTTCACTCTTGAAGGCTCTCGACCGCTATATACAGAGTGTTCCGAAAAAAGGAAGCCGGTAAAGAAACCTTCGTAACAAAGTGAAAATTTAATTTTTGAGCATCAAATTTGGAACTCTTGTTTATGAAGGAATGAGAACTATACTGACATCACTTTGTAATGCTTTACTCCCTGACTAGGGCGCTGTTTAGGCCTCCAAAGTTCTCAAGTGCCTCCCATTTTTCTCCGGGTAAGTCATATATCCCCAGGCCTTTTTTCTACTAAATTTTTCCCCGATATTTTTTCCCCAATTGGCTCTTTTCTCGGCAATAAAACTTAAGATGCTTTGTTAAATTGTTGAAACTACATCACTAAAAATCAGGAGGTTTTCGAAAATGCTTTCCAACCCTTCTCGTCCTTTTAAGAAGAGTTTCTTGATTTTACAGAAAGGGTCTGTGTAGTTTCTTTTAAGAAGTTCTTATAAAAGGCATCTGTGGCAAGGAAAAATAGAACCAAATAGGGGCAGAGAGCAAACGATACGGGTCGAGAGCTTCGCCGATTCGCTATACATTCATAGTAATCTTTCACTTAATTTCTATATACTTAGCTGGAAAGATGATTACACTATCTGAATCCTTTTCCGTTTACTCATACTTCACTATTACTTAATGGGCATTTAACGCTCTAGATATGCCATGAATTTTAAATGCGAGGTCAGGAGGGTTGAAGTGATTGAGGGAAGTTTTACAGGCTGGCAGGTGCAATAAGTCAGATGAAGGTTGTGACGCTACCGAAGCTGGGGCTCGAACCCCGACCTCGCTGAGCTTCTGACACCACGAACTAGCTTGATCAGACCACAACGCCACAGCACCTTCAAGGGATTGGTCAGAAGGGCGTTAGTTGATTCAGTTATTTCAGGAAACAGGAAATCTACAATCCTGGTCAAAATTGTTTGAGACGAGTTGTTGGCTGCGCCCCTCCCCATATCAACGTCCACCAATCTGGCGGGAAGCGTAGAAGACGTTAGGACATCATTGTTTCATTAGATGCCCTTCTTGTGGACCTTGCGTGACTTCTAACGAAAAAATATATTACCTTGCTATGTAAAAATAGTTTTCTGTACAGTACCATTTTGGTTGAACAGAGTGTGTTCATGTGACCAAGAACTGACCAATTGCTTCATTTAGGCCCACCTTTCCGCCGTTTTCAATTGGGCCTGATATTTTAGATCTTCTTTCACGTCCGTTCAGCCTAGATCTTTTCTTCCGCTTCCGATCGTGAACTACCCTGAGGTGTTTCTGGTATTGTGGCCTAAGAAATAGAATTTACTTTGATTCTGTAAGGTTTTTGTGAATTCTCAATGTAGAATATTATTGCTTTTCAATCATTGAAAACATGAGGTTTTTACTGGAAAAAGGCCTATCAATTCAACAATTTCTTTATTTCTGGTTCACAATAATAACAACGATAAAATCGGAAGGTGAGACAATATTTTTTCTATTTTTATCATTATTCAACATTTGGTTACATTTGTTGTTATTCTTTTTTTAATTATCTTGAAATTATGTGTTAGGTTCGATGCCCTGACAAAACCATCAAACATTTTCAAACATTAGAGATTTGCTTTACAAGTAATTTTTGACCGTTTGTTCACATCAAACATTGCTTGACAAGCAGAGTTCGCTCAGCAATGTTTGTGATACTGATACAAGTCAAAAGCGTAAAATTCTTCATTTTGTCCGTCTCCCTGCATAACCTCGTTTTCAATGAACTTGTCATATGTATGAAAACCCCATTTCCAAAGTTTTAGGGTACCAAATGGTGTCTTCCTGCGCTTTGGCAGTGGTATGATTTGATAACCTAATCAGGGCCTAATTCACATGCTCCCTTATCTTTTGTATCAAAGTACCCCCCCCAAACCCCAGTACGGAAGCAGATTTCAAAGAGTGCCACTCACATACCTGCTGTACAAGATACTGCAGTAAGCGAAAGTTCAGCAATGGTAGACAGTCACATGGTTGCCACGAAGGGGATGAATTCATGGAAGGAAGAATCTTGTCTTGCCAGAATAATCTGGTATATGATAAAACTGGCTGCCTGGGTAGCAGACTTAAAGCTAAAAATTTGTTTTTCAATTTCAGTAAGTACACCAATTCCACATTAAGTAACATCACAACATGTCTCATTAACAGATCTCTGTGGCGCAATCGGTTAGCGCGTTCGGCTGTTAACCGAAAGGTTGATGGTTCAAGCCCATCCAGGGACGTTTTTTGGCTTCTGTTTTATATTTTCAGTAAATATACCAATTCCCCAATGAATAGCTTGAAACTTTGTCTTTCTAACAGGTCTCTGTGGCGCAATCGATTAGCGCGTTCGGCTGTTAACCGAAAGGTTGATGGTTCAAGCCCATCCAGGGACGTTTTTTGGCTTCTGTTTTATATTTTCAGTAAACAAATCAATTCCACATTGAATAGCCTGAAAATTTGTCTGACTGTCAGGTCTCTGTGGCGCAATCGGTAAGCGCGTTCGGCTGTTAACCGAAAGGTTCCCATCCAGGGACGTTTTTTTGGCTTCTGTTCTATATTTTCAGTAAACAAACCAATTCTGCATTGAATAGCTTACAACTTTGTCTCACAAACATGGCTTAGTCTGTAATAGGAAGGCATGCTTTGAATCCCCTGAACTTGAAATGATTTGCTCAGAACTAGTAATAAACAAAAAGAAATGGATTATTTTCTCGCTGTACCGTCCTCCAGTCTCCACAAATTTAGTCCCTATTTTTGACAAGCTTCTCGAGCAATTGAATATCGTTCTCGACAATTATGATAATCTTATTATTTTAGGAGATTTAAATATAGATACCATGAATATAAATGACCCTGGTTACAATAAATTACTTCTCCTTATGGATATATTTAATTTGACAAACTTAGTTAAGGTAAAAACGTGCTTTGCAACTCCTCTCGGATCATCTTTTGATGTTATACTGACGAATCGGCCCTCATGTTTCCAAAAGAAGACAACCTTTGAAACCCGGCATAAGCGACCATCATAGTCTTATTTTTACTCAAATGAAGGCTAAAGCACCTCGTCTGAAGAGAAAGTGCATGAAATATCGTTCATATAAAACTTTCGATGAACTAAAATTCCGCGAAGATATAAAGAGTGCTGTTTTGTGTATCAATTTTGAGGACCCCAATTCGGCTTATGAGAAACTAACTGATACCATAAGAAATATTGTTAATACACATGCTCCCCTCAAGACTAGATTTCTAAGGGGAAATACTGCTCCCTTCATGAACAAAGAGCTCAAGCATGCAATCTATCATAGATCCAAACTTAAAAACAATTTAAATAAAAATCCTTCTACTGAAAACAGATTAAGGTACAATAAACAACGTAATAAATGTGTAAGCCTTCGACGAAAAGCAATTAAAACTCATTTCAAAAATGCCACAAAATCTGGTAACTTAAATAATCAAGATTTTTGGAACCTTGTGAAACCATTTCTTTCTAACAAGGGCGCCTTAGGAAATGATGACATTATACTAGTTAAAGAGAACAAGATTATCACTGACAATAAAGATCTAGCGAACATTTTCAACTCTTACTATATAAACATTGTAGAAAATTCAAGTGGAGAAAAGCCAACAAGTCTTGCAGAAAACTTGCCCAATGCTACCGACAGAAATATAGTTCGTCTCATTAAGGAACAATACAAAGCTCATAATAGTATTAAGAATATAACAACGAATAAAGCTAGCTCGGATGCAACATTTTCTTTTCAAGAAATAGACGAAAATACAATTAGAAATCTGCTTAATGGGCTTGATAGCAAAAAATCAACTGGAGTAGATACCATTCCTGCAAAACTTGTACGTATTTCCGCAAATGAGCTTGCCCCTGCTTTAACTATAGTAGTAAATAATTGCATTAAAAGCTCTATATTCCCAGATAATGCTAAACAAGCAGTAGTTACTCCATTAGATAAGGGAGAACCCACAAGAACTGTTGAGAGAAACTTTCGCCCGATAAGTATTCTTAACATCTTTTCTAACATTTTGGAAAAGGTTATGAAAAATCAACTAACATCTTATCTAGATCAATGTCTGTCCAGTTTCATTTCGGCCTATAGAAAAAGATATAGCACCCAACACGTTCTGATACGACTTCTGGAAGATTGGCGCCTGAATCTTGACAACGGCAAAATTGTTGGTGCCGTGCTTACTGATCTTTCCAAAGCATTCGATTGCGTACCCCATGATCTTATCATTGCCAAACTTGCCGCATATGGTTTTGATGAGAACTCACTTGTCTTTATTTACTCTTATCTTAAGAATAGAAAACAGGCAGTTAGGATAAATAACGAATACAGCAGTTTTGAAACTCTTCTCTCTGGTGTTCCGCAGGGATCAGTACTAGGACCAGTGCTTTTTAATGTTTTCATTAATGATCTTTTCTATTCTATCAAACGTGGGAATCTCCATAACTATGCAGACGATAACACTATTACCTATGCCTCAAGCAGCCTAGATCATCTCATAAACACTCTAGAACAGGAATCAAACATTTCTCTCAACTGGCTACATGAAAATCATATGATTGCCAACCCGGACAAGTTCCAATCTATTGTTGTTAGAAGAGATAGGGAAAATACTGAAGGTATTGAACTATCCATAGGTGGTACATTAATCTCGACAGAAAATCATGTTAAATTACTAGGAGTAAAAATAGATAACAGGCTAGATTTCGATTTGCACATATCTGATTTGTGTAGAAAGGCTGGAGCTCAACTAAACGCACTGAAACGATTACGATTCTATATTGGATTCAAAGAAAAAAAGTCCTCATAGAGAGTTTTGTTTACTCAAACTTTCATTACTGTCCGCTTGTTTGGTTTTTCAGCTCCGCAAAGTCGCTGTAGAAAATTGAAAAAATACAGGAAAGAGCTCTTCGTTTCCTCTTCAATGACAACAAATCGAGTTATGAAATTTTGTTGAGTAAGTCTTACAAATCACATATGCATGAACAACGTCTCAGAGTCCTATGTATAGAAATCTTCAAAACTTTGAACAAGTTAAATCCTTCCCATATGAAGATATCTTTCGAAAGACGAATCCTACGCGATCTTCACGACGCCCTTTCGATTTATATCATCATAGACCAAATCAGACTACTTTTGGAACAAACAGTTTAAGATCGCTTGGACCGACTGTATGGAATAATCTGCCCTCCCATATCAAATCTGAACAAAATCTCAAAGCATTCAAACGCCTTATCAATGCCTGGGATGGGGGGCAATGCTCTTGTCATCTATGTAAATCGTAATGGTGAATTTTCTATATTTTATTTATAATGCATTAAGTATTGAAAAAGAATTATAAAAAAAGAAAAAAATAATTATGTATTTATTTAAATTTATTTTCGAGCTAGATTAGCATTCTGTTTTTAGAAAGCTATAGTATTTTCTCGAATTAAAATAAATGGAAATGAAAAATAAAATGAAACATGTCTCTGTGCCGCAATCGGTTAGCGCGTTCGGCTGTTAACCGAAAGGTTGATGGTTCAAGCCCACCCAGGGACGTTTTTAAGCTTCTGTTCTATATTTTCAGTAAACTAATTCTGCATTGAATAGCTTAAAACTTTGTCTCACGAACAGGTCTCTGTGGCGCAATCGGTTAACGCGTTCGGCTGTTAACCGAAAGGTTGATGGTTCATGCCCATCCAGAGACGTTTCTGGCCTTCTGTTTTATGTTTTTAGTAAACAAACCAATTCCAAATTTCATAGCTTGAAAGTTTGTCTCTCTAACAAGTCTCTGTGGCGCAATCGGTTAGCGCGTTCGGCTGTTAACCGAAAGGTTGATGGTTCAAGCCCATCCAGGGACGTTTTTTGGCTTCTGTTTTATATTTTCATTAAACAAACCAATTCCATATTGAACAGCTTGAAACTTTGTCTCACAAACAGGTCTCTGTGGCGCAATCGGTTAGTGCGTTCGGCTGTTAACCGAAAGGTTGATGGTTCAAGCCCATCCAGGGACGTTTTTTGGCTTCTGTTCTATATTTTCAGTTAACTAATTCTGCATTGAATAGCTTAAAACTTTGTCTCACAAACATGTCTCTGTGGCGCTATCGGTTAGCGCGTTCGGCTGTTAACCGAAAGGCTGATGGTTCAAGCCCATCCAGGGACGTTTTTCGGCTTCTGTTTTATATTTTCATTAAACAAACCAATTCTGTATTGAATAGCTTGAAACTTTGTCTTACAAACAGGTCTCTGTGGCGCAATCGGTTAGCGCGTTCGGCTGTTAACCGAAAGGTTGATGGTTCAAGCCCATCCAGGGACGTTTTTTGGCTTCTGTTTTATATTTTCATTAAACAAACCAATTCCACATTGAACAGCTTGAAACTTTGTCTCACAAACAGGTCTTTGTGGCGCAATCTGTTAGCGCGTTCGGCTGTTAACCGAAAGGTTGATGGTTCAAGCCCATCTAGGGACGTTGTTTTACTTCGGTCTTGTATTTTCATTAAACAAACCAATTCTGCATTGAATAGCTTCTAACTTTGTCTCACAAACAGGTCTCTGTGGCTCAATCGGTTAGCGCGTTCGGATGTTAACCGAAAGGTTGATGGTTCAAGCCCATCCAGGGACGTTTTTGGCTTCTGTTTTATATTTTCATTAAGCAAACCAATTCCACATTGAATAGCTTGAAACTTTGACTTAGAAACAGGTCTCTGTGGCGCAATCGGTTAGCGCGTTCGGCTGTTAACCGAAAGGTTGATGGTTCAAGCCCATCCAGGGAGGTTTTTTGGCTTCTGTTTTATATTTTCATTAAACAACCAATTCCACATTGAATAGCTTGAAACTTTGTCTTACAAACAGGTCTCTGTGGCACAATCGGTTAGCGCGTTCGGCTGTTAACCGAAAGGTTGATGGTTCAAGCCCATCCAGGGACGTTTTTTGGCTTCTGTTCTATATTTTCAGTTAACTAATTCTGCATTGAATAGCTTAAAACTTTGTCTCACAAACATGTCTCTGTGGCGCTATCGGTTAGCGCGTTCGGCTGTTAACCGAAAGGCTGATGGTTCAAGCCCATCCAGGGACGTTTTTCGGCTTCTGTTTTATATTTTCATTAAACAAACCAATTCTGTATTGAATAGCTTGAAACTTTGTCTTACAAACAGGTCTCTGTGGCGCAATCGGTTAGCGCGTTCGGCTGTTAACCGAAAGGTTGATGGTTCAAGCCCATCCAGGGACGTTTTTTGGCTTCTGTTTTATATTTTCATTAAACAAACCAATTCCACATTGAACAGCTTGAAACTTTGTCTCACAAACAGGTCTTTGTGGCGCAATCTGTTAGCGCGTTCGGCTGTTAACCGAAAGGTTGATGGTTCAAGCCCATCTAGGGACGTTGTTTTACTTCGGTCTTGTATTTTCATTAAACAAACCAATTCTGCATTGAATAGCTTCTAACTTTGTCTCACAAACAGGTCTCTGTGGCTCAATCGGTTAGCGCGTTCGGATGTTAACCGAAAGGTTGATGGTTCAAGCCCATCCAGGGACGTTTTTGGCTTCTGTTTTATATTTTCATTAAGCAAACCAATTCCACATTGAATAGCTTGAGTCTTTGTCTTAGAAACAGGTCTCTGTGGCGCAATCGGTTAGCGCGTTCGGCTGTTAACCGAAAGGTTGATGGTTCAAGCCCATCCAGGGACGTTTTTTGGCTTCTGTTTTATATTTTCATTAAACAAACCAATTCTGCATTGAATAGCTTCTAACTTTGTCTCACAAACAGGTCTCTGTGGCTCAATCGGTTAGCGCGTTCGGATGTTAACCGAAAGGTTGATGGTTCAAGCCCATCCAGGGACGTTTTTGGCTTCTGTTTTATATTTTCATTAAGCAAACCAATTCCACATTGAATAGCTTGAGTCTTTGTCTTAGAAACAGGTCTCTGTGGCGCAATCGGTTAGCGCGTTCGGCTGTTAACCGAAAGGTTGATGGTTCAAGCCCATCCAGGGACGTTTTTTGGCTTCTGTTTTATATTTTCATTAAACAAACCAATTCCACATTGAATAGCTTGAAACTTTGACTTAGAAACAGGTCTCTGTGGCGCAATCGGTTAGCGCGTTCGGCTGTTAACCGAAAGGTTGATGGTTCAAGCCCATCCAGGGAGGTTTTTTGGCTTCTGTTTTATATTTTCATTAAACAAACCAATTCCACATTGAATAGCTTGAAACTTTGTCTTACAAACAGGTCTCTGTGGCGCAATCGGTTAGCGCGTTCGGCTGTTAACCGAAAGGTTGATGGTTCAAGCCCATCCAGGGAGGTTTTTTGGCTTCTGTTTTATATTTTCATTAAACAAACCAATTCCACATTTCATAGCTTGAAACTTTGTCTTATAAACAGGTCTCTGTGGCGCAATCGGTTAGCGCGTTCGGCTGTTAACCGAAAGGTTGATGATTCAAGCCCATCCAGGGACGTTTTTTGTCCTTCTTTTTTATATTTTCAGTAAACAATCAAATTCTTCATTGAATAGCTTGAAAATTTGTTTCACAAACATGTCTCTGTGGCGCAATCGGTTAGCGCGTTCGGCTGTTAACCGAAAGGTTGATGGTTCAAGCCCATCCAGAGACGTTTTTAAGCTTCTGTTCTATATTTTCAGTAAACAATCAAATTTTTCATTGAATAGCTTGAAACTTTGTCTTAGAAACAGGTCTCTGTGGCGCAATCGGTTAGCGCGTTCGGCTGTTAACCGAAAGGTTGATGGTTCAAGCCCATCCAGAGACGTTTTTAAGCTTCTGTTCTATATTTTCAGTAAACAATCAAATTTTTCATTGAATAGCTTGAAACTTTGTCTTAGAAACAGGTCTCTGTGGCGCAATCGGTTAGCGCGTTCGGCTGTTAACCGAAAGGTTGATGGTTCAAGCCCATCCAGGGACGTTTTTAAGCTTCTGTTCTATATTTTCTGTAAACAATCAAATTCTGCATTGAATAGCTTGAAAATTTGTCTCACAAACATGTCTCTGTGGCGCAATCGGTTAGCGCGTTCTTCTGTTAACCGAAAGGTTGATGGTTCAAGCCCATCCAGGGACGTTTTTTGGCTTCTGTTTTATATTTTCAGTAAATATACCAATTCCCCAATGAATAGCTTGAAACTTTGTCTTTCTAACAGGTCTCTGTGGCGCAATCGGTTAGCGCGTTCGGCTGTTAACCGAAAGGTTGATGGTTCAAGCCCATCCAGGGACGTTTTTAAGCTTCTGTTCTATATTTTCTGTAAACAATCAAATTCTGCATTGAATAGCTTGAAAATTTGTCTCCCAAACATGTCTCTGTGGCGCAATCGGTTAGCACGTTCGGCTGTTAACCGAAATTTTGATGGTTCAAGCCCATCCAGAGACGTTTTTAAGCTTCTGTTCTATATTTTCAGTAAACAATCAAATTCTTCATTGAATAGCTTGAAAATTTGTTTCACAAACATGTCTCTGTGGCGCAATCGGTTAGCGCGTTCGGCTGTTAACCGAAAGGTTGATGGTTCAAGCCCATCCAGAGACGTTTTTAAGCTTCTGTTCTATATTTTCAGTAAACAATCAAATTCTTCATTGAATAGCTTGAAAATTTGTTTCACAAACATGTCTCTGTGGCGCAATCGGTTAGCGCGTTCGGCTGTTAACCGAAAGGTTGATGGTTCAAGCCCATCCAGGGACGTTTTTAAGCTTCTGTTCTATATTTTCTGTAAACAATCAAATTCTGCATTGAATAGCTTGAAAATTTGTCTCACAAACATGTTTCTGTGGCGCAATCGGTTAGCGCGTTCGGCTTTTAACCGAAAGGTTGATGGTTCAAGCCCATCCAGGGACGTTTTTTGGCTTCTGTTTTATATTTTCAGTAAATATACCAATTCCCCAATGAATAGCTTGAAACTTTGTCTTTCTAACAGGTCTCTGTGGCGCAATCGATTAGCGCGTTCGGCTGTTAACCGAAAGGTTGATGGTTCAAGCCCATCCAGGGACGTTTTTTGGCTTCTGTTTTATATTTTCAGTAAACAAATCAATTCCACATTGAATAGCCTGAAAATTTGTCTGACTGTCAGGTCTCTGTGGCGCAATCGGTAAGCGCGTTCGGCTGTTAACCGAAAGGTTCCCATCCAGGGACGTTTTTTTGGCTTCTGTTCTATATTTTCAGTAAACAAACCAATTCTGCATTGAATAGCTTACAACTTTGTCTCACAAACATGGCTTAGTCTGTAATAGGAAGGCATGCTTTGAATCCCTGAACTTGAAATGATTTGCTCAGAACTAGTAATAAACAAAAAGAAATGGATTATTTTCTCGCTGTACCGTCCTCCAGTCTCCACAAATTTAGTCCCTATTTTTGACAAGCTTCTCGAGCAATTCAATATCGTTCTCGACAATTATGATAATCTTATTATTTTAGGAGATTTAAATATAGATACCATGAATATAAATGACCCTGGTTACAATAAATTACTTCTCCTTATGGATATATTTAATTTGACAAACTTAGTTAAGGTAAAAACGTGCTTTGCAACTCCTCTCGGATCATCTTTTGATGTTATACTGACGAATCGGCCCTCATGTTTCCAAAAGAAGACAACCTTTGAAACCGGCATAAGCGACCATCATAGTCTTATTTTTACTCAAATGAAGGCTAAAGCACCTCGTCTGAAGAGAAAGTGCATGAAATATCGTTCATATAAAACTTTCGATGAACTAAAATTCCGCGAAGATATAAAGAGTGCTGTTTTGTGTATCAATTTTGAGGACCCCAATTCGGCTTATGAGAAACTAACTGATACCATAAGAAATATTGTTAATACACATGCTCCCCTCAAGACTAGATTTCTAAGGGGAAATACTGCTCCCTTCATGAACAAAGAGCTCAAGCATGCAATCTATCATAGATCCAAACTTAAAAACAATTTAAATAAAAATCCTTCTACTGAAAACAGATTAAGGTACAATAAACAACGTAATAAATGTGTAAGCCTTCGACGAAAAGCAATTAAAACTCATTTCAAAAATGCCACAAAATCTGGTAACTTAAATAATCAAGATTTTTGGAACCTTGTGAAACCATTTCTTTCTAACAAGGGCGCCTTAGGAAATGATGACATTATACTAGTTAAAGAGAACAAGATTATCACTGACAATAAAGATCTAGCGAACATTTTCAACTCTTACTATATAAACATTGTAGAAAATTCAAGTGGAGAAAAGCCAACAAGTCTTGCAGAAAACTTGCCCAATGCTACCGACAGAAATATAGTTCGTCTCATTAAGGAACAATACAAAGCTCATAATAGTATTAAGAATATAACAACGAATAAAGCTAGCTCGGATGCAACATTTTCTTTTCAAGAAATAGACGAAAATACAATTAGAAATCTGCTTAATGGGCTTGATAGCAAAAAATCAACTGGAGTAGATACCATTCCTGCAAAACTTGTACGTATTTCCGCAAATGAGCTTGCCCCTGCTTTAACTATAGTAGTAAATAATTGCATTAAAAGCTCTATATTCCCAGATAATGCTAAACAAGCAGTAGTTACTCCATTAGATAAGGGAGAACCCACAAGAACTGTTGAGAGAAACTTTCGCCCGATAAGTATTCTTAACATCTTTTCTAACATTTTGGAAAAGGTTATGAAAAATCAACTAACATCTTATCTAGATCAATGTCTGTCCAGTTTCATTTCGGCCTATAGAAAAAGATATAGCACCCAACACGTTCTGATACGACTTCTGGAAGATTGGCGCCTGAATCTTGACAACGGCAAAATTGTTGGTGCCGTGCTTACTGATCTTTCCAAAGCATTCGATTGCGTACCCCATGATCTTATCATTGCCAAACTTGCCGCATATGGTTTTGATGAGAACTCACTTGTCTTTATTTACTCTTATCTTAAGAATAGAAAACAGGCAGTTAGGATAAATAACGAATACAGCAGTTTTGAAACTCTTCTCTCTGGTGTTCCGCAGGGATCAGTACTAGGACCAGTGCTTTTTAATGTTTTCATTAATGATCTTTTCTATTCTATCAAACGTGGGAATCTCCATAACTATGCAGACGATAACACTATTACCTATGCCTCAAGCAGCCTAGATCATCTCATAAACACTCTAGAACAGGAATCAAACATTTCTCTCAACTGGCTACATGAAAATCATATGATTGCCAACCCGGACAAGTTCCAATCTATTGTTGTTAGAAGAGATAGGAAAATACTGAAGGTATTGAACCATTCATAGGTGGTACATTAATCACGACTGAAAATCGTGTTAAATTACTAGGAGTAAAATAGATAACAGGCTAGATTTCGATTTGCACATATCTGATTTGTGTAGAAAGGCAGGAGCTCAACTAAACGTACTGAAACGATTACGATTCTATATTGGATTCAAAGAAAAAGAAGTCCTTGTAGAGAGTTTTGTTTACTCAAAGTTTCATTACTGTCCGCTTGTTTGGTTTTTCAGCTCCGCAAAGTCGCTGCAGAAAATTGAAAAAATACAGGAAAGAGCTCTTCGTTTTCTCTTCAATGACAACAAATCGAGTTATGAATTTTTGTTAAGTAAGTCTTACAAATCACATATGCATGAACAACGTCTCAGAGTCCTATGTATAGAAATCTTCAAAACTTTGAACAAGTTAAATCCTTCCCATATGAAGATATCTTTCGAAAGACGAATCCTACGCGATCTTCACGACGCCCTTTCGATTTATATCATCATAGACCAAATCAGACTACTTTTGGAACAAACAGTTTAAGATCGCTTGGACCGACTGTATGGAATAATCTGCCCTCCCATATCAAATCTGAACAAAATCTCAAAGCATTCAAACGCCTTATCAATGCCTGGGATGGGGGGCAATGCTCTTGTCATCTATGTAAATCGTAATGGTGAATTTTCTATATTTTATTTATAATGCATTAAGTATTGAAAAGAATTATAAAAAAGAAAAAATAATTATGTATTTATTTAAATTTATTTTCGAGCTAGATTAGCATTCTGTTTTAGAAAGCTATAGTATTTTCTCGAATTAAAATAAATGGAAATGAAAATAAAATGAAACATGTCTCTGTGCCGCAATCGGTTAGCGCGTTCGGCTGTTAACCGAAAGGTTGATGGTTCAAGCCCACCCAGGGACGTTTTAAGCTTCTGTTCTATATTTTCAGTAAACTAATTCTGCATTGAATAGCTTAAAACTTTGTCTCACGAACAGGTCTCTGTGGCGCAATCGGTTAACGCGTTCGGCTGTTAACCGAAAGGTTGATGGTTCATGCCCATCCAGAGACGTTTCTGGCCTTCTGTTTTATGTTTTAGTAAACAAACCAATTCCAAATTTCATAGCTTGAAAGTTTGTCTCTCTAACAAGTCTCTGTGGCGCAATCGGTTAGCGCGTTCGGCTGTTAACCGAAAGGTTGATGGTTCAAGCCCATCCAGGGACGTTTTTTGGCTTCTGTTTTATATTTTCATTAAACAAACCAATTCCATATTGAACAGCTTGAAACTTTGTCTCACAAACAGGTCTCTGTGGCGCAATCGGTTAGTGCGTTCGGCTGTTAACCGAAAGGTTGATGGTTCAAGCCCATCCAGGGACGTTTTTTGGCTTCTGTTCTATATTTTCAGTTAACTAATTCTGCATTGAATAGCTTAAAACTTTGTCTCACAAACATGTCTCTGTGGCGCTATCGGTTAGCGCGTTCGGCTGTTAACCGAAAGGCTGATGGTTCAAGCCCATCCAGGGACGTTTTTCGGCTTCTGTTTTATATTTTCATTAAACAAACCAATTCTGCATTGAATAGCTTGAAACTTTGTCTTACAAACAGGTCTCTGTGGCGCAATCGGTTAGCGCGTTCGGCTGTTAACCGAAAGGTTGATGGTTCAAGCCCATCCAGGGACGTTTTTTGGCTTCTGTTTTATATTTTCATTAAACAAACCAATTCCACATTGAACAGCTTGAAACTTTGTCTCACAAACAGGTCTTTGTGGCGCAATCTGTTAGCGCGTTCGGCTGTTAACCGAAAGGTTGATGGTTCAAGCCCATCTAGGGACGTTGTTTTACTTCGGTCTTGTATTTTCATTAAACAAACCAATTCTGCATTGAATAGCTTCTAACTTTGTCTCACAAACAGGTCTCTGTGGCTCAATCGGTTAGCGCGTTCGGATGTTAACCGAAAGGTTGATGGTTCAAGCCCATCCAGGGACGTTTTTGGCTTCTGTTTTATATTTTCATTAAGCAAACCAATTCCACATTGAATAGCTTGAGTCTTTGTCTTAGAAACAGGTCTCTGTGGCGCAATCGGTTAGCGCGTTCGGCTGTTAACCGAAAGGTTGATGGTTCAAGCCCATCCAGGGACGTTTTTTGGCTTCTGTTTTATATTTTCATTAAACAAACCAATTCCACATTGAATAGCTTGAAACTTTGACTTAGAAACAGGTCTCTGTGGCGCAATCGGTTAGCGCGTTCGGCTGTTAACCGAAAGGTTGATGGTTCAAGCCCATCCAGGGAGGTTTTTTGGCTTCTGTTTTATATTTTAATTAAACAAACCAATTCCACATTGAATAGCTTGAAACTTTGTCTTACAAACAGGTCTCTGTGGCGCAATCGGTTAGCGCGTTCGGCTGTTAACCGAAAGGTTGATGGTTCAAGCCCATCCAGGGAGGTTTTTTGGCTTCTGTTTTATATTTTCATTAAACAAACCAATTCCACATTTCATAGCTTGAAACTTTGTCTTATAAACAGGTCTCTGTGGCGCAATCGGTTAGCGCGTTCGGCTGTTAACCGAAAGGTTGATGATTCAAGCCCATCCAGGGACGTTTTTTGTCCTTCTTTTTTATATTTTCATTAAACAAACCCATTCCACATTGAATAGCTTGAGAATTTGTTTCACAAACAGGTCTCTGTGGCGCAATCGGTTAGCGCGTTCGGCTGTTAACCGAAAGGTTGATGGTTCAAGGCCATCCATGGTCGTTTTTTGGCTTCTGTCTTACATTTTGATTAAACAAACCAATTCCACATTTCATAGCTTGAAAATTTGTTTCACAAACAGGTCTCTGTGGCGCAATCGGTTAGCGCGTTCGGCTGTTAACCGAAAGGTTGATGGTTCAAGCCCACCCAGGGACGTTTTTTGGCTTCTGTTTTATATTTTCATGAAGCAAACCAATTCCACATTGAATAGCTTGAAACTTTGTCTTACAAACAGGTCCCTGTGGCGCAATCGGTTAGCGCGTTCGGCTGTTAACCGAAAGGTTGATGGTTCAAGCCCATCCAGGGACGTTTTTTGGCTTCTGCTTTATATTTTCATTAAACAAGCCAATTTCACATTGAATAGCCTGAAACTTTGTCTTGCAAACAGGTCTCTGTGGCGCAATAGGTTAACGCGTTCGGCTGTTAACCGAAAGGTTGATGGTTCAAGGCCATCCATGGTCGTTTTTTGGCTTCTGTTTTATATTTTCATTAAACAAACCAATTCCACATTTCATAGCTTGAAAATTTGTTTCACAAACAGGTTTCAGTGGCGCAATCGGTTAGCGCGTTCGGCTGTTAACCGAAAGGTTGATGGTTCAAGCCCATCCAGGGACGTTTATTGGCTTCTGTTTTATATTTTCATTAAGCAAACAGGTTTCAGTGGCGCAATCGGTTAGCGCGTTCGGCTGTTAACCGAAAGGTTGATGGTTCAAGCCCATCCAGGGACGTTTATTGGCTTCTGTTTTATATTTTCATTAAGCAAACCAATTCCACATTTCATAGCTTGAAAATTTGTTTCACAAACAGGTCTCTGTGGCGCAATCGGCTAGCGCGTTCGGCTGTTAACCGAAAGGTTGATGGTTCAAGCACATCCAGGGACGTTTTTTGGCTTCTGTTTTATATTTTCATTAAACAAACCAATTCCACATTTCAAAGCTTGAAAATTTGTTTCACAAACAGGTCTCTGTGGCGCAATCAGTTAGCGCGCTCTGCTATTAACCGAAAGATTGATGGTTCAAGCTCGTTCAGTGACGTTTTTTGGCTTCTGCTTTATATTTTCATTAAACAAACCAATTCCACATTGAATAGCCTGAAACTTTGTCTTGCAAACAGGTCTCTGTGGCGCAATCGGTTAGCGCATTCGGCTGTTAACCGAAAGGTTGATGGTTCAAGCCCATCCAGGGACGTTTTTTGGCTTCAGCTTTATATTTTCATTAAACAAGCCAATTTCACATTGAATAGCCTGCAACTTTGTCTTGCAAACAGGTCTCTGTGGCGCAATCGGTTAGCGCGTTCGGCTGTTAACCGAAAGGTTGATGGTTCAAGCCCATCCAGGGACGTTTTTTGGCTTCTGTTTTATATTTTCATTAAACAAGCCAATTTCACATTGAATAGCCTGAAACTTTGTCTTGCAAACAGGTCTCTGTGGCGCAATCGGTTAACGCGTTCGGCTGTTAACAGAAAGGTTGATGGTTCAAGGCCATCCATGGTCGTTTTTTGGCTTCTGTTTTATATTTTCATTAAACAAACCAATTCCACATTTCATAGCTTGAAAATTTGTTTCACAAACAGGTCTCTGTGGCGCAATCGCTTAGCGCGTTCGGCTGTTAACCGAAAGGTTGATGGTTCAAGCCCATCCAGGGACGTTTTTTGGCTTCTGTTTTATATTTTCATTAAACAAACCAATTCCACATTGAATAGCTTGAAACTTTGTCTTAGAAACAGGTCTCTGTGGCGCAATCGGTTAGCGCGTTCGGCTGTTAACCGAAAGGTTGATGGATCAAGCCTATCCAGGGTCGTTTTTTGGCTTCTGTTTTATATTTTCATTAAACAAACCAATTCCACATTTCATAGCTTGAAAATTTGTCTCACAAACAAGTCTCTGTGGTGCAATCGGTTAGCGCGTTTGGCTGTTATCCGAAAGATTGATGGTTCAAGCCCATCCAGGGACGTATACAAACTTCTGTTTTCTATTTTCAGTAAACAAACCAATTCCACATTGAATAGCTTGAAAATCTGTCTCACAAACAGGTCTCTATGGCGCAATTGGTTAGCGCGTTCGGCTGTTAATCGAAAGGTTAATGGTTCAAGCCAATCCAGGGACGTTTTCAGGCTTCTGTTTAATATTTTCAGTAAACAAACCAATTCCACATTGAATAGCTTGAAAATCTGTCTCACAAACAGGTCTCTATGGCGCAATTAGTTAGCGCGTTCGGCTGTTAACCGAAAGGTTGATGGTTCAAGACCACCCAGGGACGTTCTCCAGCTTCTGTTTTATATTGTCAGTAAACAAACCAATTCCACATTTCATAGCTTGAAAATTTGTCTCACAAACAGGTCTCTGTGGCGCAATCGGTTAGCGTGTTCGGCTGTTAACCAAAAGGTTGATGGTTCACACCCATCCAGGGACGTTTTCAGGCTTCTGTTTAATATTTTAAGTAAACAAACCAATTCCACATTGAATAGCTTGAAAATCTGTCTCACAAACAGGTCTCTATGGCGCAATAGGTTAGCGCGTTCGGCTGTTAACCGAAAGGTTGATGGTTCAAGCACATCCAAGGACGTTGTTTGGCTTCTGTTTTATATTTTCAGTAAACAAACCAACTCTGCATTGAATAGCTTCTAACTTTGTCTCACAAACAGGTCTCTGTGGCGCAATCGGTTAGCGCGTTCGGCTGTTAACCGAAAGGTTGATGGTTCAAGCCCATCCAGGGACGTTTTTTGGCTTCTGTTTCATATTCTCATTAAACAAACCAATTCCACATTGAATAGCTTGAAACTTTGTCTTACAAACAGGTCTCTGTGGCGCAATCGGTTAGCGCGTTCGGCTGTTAACCGAAAGGTTGATGGTTCAAGCCCATCCAGGGGCGTTTTTGGCTTCTGTTTTATATTTCCATTAAACAAACCAATTTGACATTGAATAGCTTGAAACTTTGTCTTAGAAACATGTCTCTGTGGCGCAATCGGTTAGCGCGTTCGGCTGTTAACCGAAAGGTTGATGGTTCAAGCCCATCCAGGGACGTTTTTTGGCTTCTGTTCTATATTTTCAGTAAACTAATTCTGCATTGAATAGCTTAAAACTTTGTCTAACAAACATGTCTCTGTGGCGCAATCGGTTAGCGCGTTCGGCTGTTAACCGAAAGGTTGATGGTTCAAGCCCATCCAGGGACGTTTTTTGGCTTCTGTTTCATATTTTCATTAAACAAACCAATTCCACATTGAATAGCTTGAAGCTTTGTCTTACAAACAGGTCTCTGTGGTGCAATCGGTTAGCGCGCTCGGCTGTTAACCGAAAGGTTAATGGTTCAAGCCCATCCAGGGACGTTTTTTGTCCTTCTTTTCATATTTTCATTAAACAAACCAATTCCACATTGAATAGCTTGATCATTTGTCTCACTGTCAAGTCTCTGTGGCGCAATCCGTTAGCGCGTTCGGCTGTTAACCGAAACGTTGATGGTTCAAGCCCATCCAGGGACGTTTTTTGGCTTCTGTTTCATATTTTCATTAAACAAACCAATTCCACATTGAATAGCTTCAAACTTTGTCTTACAAACAGGTCTCTGTGGCGCAATCGGTTAGCGCGTTCGGCTGTTAACCGAAAGGTTGATAATTCAAGCCAATCCAGGGACGTTTTTGGCTTCTGTTTTATATTTTCAGTAAATAAACCAATTCTGCATTGAATAGCTTGAAAATTTGTGTCACTGTCAGGTCTCTGTGGCGTAATCGGTTAGCGCGTTCGGCTGTTAACCGAAAGGTTGATGGTTCAAGCCCATCCAGGGACGTTTTTGGCTTCTGTTTCATATTTTCATTAAACAAACCAATTCCACATTGAATAGCTTGAAACTTTGTCTCACAAACAGGTCTCTGTGGCGCAATCGGTTAGCGCGTTCGGCTGTTAACCGAAAGGTTGATGGTTCAAGCCCATCCAGGGACGTTATTTGGCTTCTGTTTCATCTTTTCATTAAACAAACCAATTCCACATTGAATAGCTTGAAACTTTGTCTTGCAAACAGGTCTCTGTGGCGCAATCGGTTAGCACGTTCGGATGTTAACCGAAAGGTTGATGGTTCAAGCCCATCCAGGGACGTTTTTGGCTTCTGTTTCATATTTTCATTAAACAAACCAATTCCACATTTCATAGCTTGAAACTTTGTCGTACAAACAGGTCTCTGTGGCGCAATCGGTTAGCGCGTTCGGCTGTTAACCGAAAGGTTGATGGTTCAAGCCCATCCAGGGGCGTTTTTTGGCTTCTGTTCTATATTTTCAGTAAACTAATTCTGCATTGAATAGCTTAAAACTTTGTCTCACAAACATGTCTCTGTGGCGCAATCGGTTAGCGCGTTCGCCTGTTAACCGAAAGGTTGATGGTTCAAGCCCATCCAGGGACGTTTTTAAGCTTCTGTTCTATATTTTCAGTAAACAATCCAGTTCTGCATTGAATAGCTTGAAAATTTGTCTCACTGGCAGGTCTCTGTGGCCCAATCGGTTAGCGCGTTCCGCTGTTAACCGAAAGGTTGATGTTTGAAGCCCATCCAGGGACGTTTTTTTTCTTTTGTTTTATATTTTCATTAAACAAACCAATTCCACATTGAATAGCCTGAAATTTTGTCTCACTGTCAAGTCTCTGTGGCGCAATCGGTTAGCACGTTCGGATGTTAACCGAAAGGTTGATGGTTCAAGCCCATCCAGGGACGTTTTTGGCTTCTGTTTCATATTTTCATTAAACAAACCAATTCCACATTTCATAGCTTGAAACTTTGTCGTACAAACATGTCTCTGTGGCGCAATCGGTTAGCACGTTCGGCTGTTAACCAAAAGGTTGATGGTTCAAGCCCATCCAGGGACGTTTTTTGGCTTCTGTTCTATATTTTCAGTAAACTAATTCTACATTGAATAGCTTAAGCTTAAAACTTTGTCTCACAAACATGTCTCTGTGGCGCAATCGGTTAGCGCGTTCGCCTGTTAACCGAATGGTTGATGGTTCAAGCCCATCCAGGGATTTTTTTAAGCTTCTGTTCTATATTTTCAGTAAACAAACCAATTCTTCATTGAATAGCTTGAAACTTTTGTCTCACAAACAGGTCTCTGTGGCGCAATCTGTTAGCGCGTTCGGCTGTTAACCGAAAGGTTGATGGTTCAAGCCCATCCAGGGATTTTTTTTGGCTTCTGTTTCATATTTTCATTAAACAAACCAATTCCACATTGAATAGCTTGAAACTTTGTCTTACAAACAAGTCTCTGTGGTGCAATCGGTTAGCGCGCTCGGCTGTTAACCGAAAGGTTAATGGTTCAAGCCCATCCAGGGATGTTTTTTGTCCTTTTTTTTATATTTTCATTAAACAAACCAATTCCACATTTTATTTAACTTCAAATCTTTTTGTAGATTATGTCTCTTTGGGGCAATCGGTTGGTTAAAGTTACTGGTGAAGCTACGGACATCCTGTGTGCGATGAAAACACGCTATTGATGAACAGCAAAATTGTCTAAAATCAACAACGAAATTGTTGTCCATATGGTAGCAGAAGCTTGCTGTTGTCGAATACAACCATGGTAAATGCTTTAAGACAGAAGTTCAGAACAAAGCAGAGGCTTGCAAAAACAATGTAATCATCTTTTAAAGCTTTGTCGTTCGCAACCACAATCCCAAATTTCCGAGCCACCATTAATTTTGGCCATGCCCCTCAGAGCTGTTGAGCCTTATGTCCAACATAACAAGATAGCATGATGGCCTGTGTTCTGTCATCATAGGAGCAAGTAGGGTGGATATACACAGGCCCAATTGCAAATAAGCCAAATTTCAGCTAAAAGGTTGGGGTTTGGTGAAGAAAAACCTATTTTTCTCGCGAGCCTGTGTACAAGGCATGCCAGAACGTTATGGCCAGTAACTATCCAGCACACAGGAATGGGAGGGCAGGTGCGAAATTTTGAGATATGAATGAGAAAGTTCTCAACAATTTTTCAGCCCTTTATGCACACGACAGCCTCGAAATGGCACAGAGACCCTGGAAAGAGGCTAAAGAGGCCCAACAGGATCAGAACGCTCACTCCCGCTCTAACTCAAATTAGAAATGCTTTATAATTTTCATGAAAATGACAGTCAAATTAGTAATCGGAATGCAGTATCAGAAACCAAACGTGACGATCGTTTGAGAGTCAATGCTACGAAATGTGAAAAATAGAGACATAAGTGACGAAAGGGGGACGGACCAGTGGTGTAGAGCTGGAAAGACAACTAGGGGGGGGCCTTACTGGAAAGAATAAACGAAAATGTTAAAAATGGAATGAAATGCGCCAAGGCGCTTAGTGCACCGAAGCTGTGCCCATCTAGGGGGGTCTGGGGGCATTCTCCGCAGAAAATTTTTCAATGCACCATTTCCAGATTGGCTTCGAATGGCTGTTTTTCATATGAGTTATAGTATTTATCCCTTCATCGGACCTCTACTTTATATTATAGTTTCTTTGCAAAAACCTCTCGATCATTATCACGTAATCGCTACATAAATGATTTATTCCTTTTTATATAAAAGGCTATTTTCTATAATTTTGCCGACGTAAATTGCTTATTTTTCACCCAATCTTGTCAATATATTGAAAAAGAAAGTGGGACGGTATGTGTGCGGGATCGTGGCACTACATTTTCGGGGAAAAATTGCTTTAAGTGTAGAATTTGTTTATTTCGCTTTTTTGAGTTATTCTGAGATCTTGTTTATTATGAAAAACATCTTGCTTGTTTTTGTTTACGGATTTCTGAAAACAAAAGAGTTGGTTAACCTTTTGACCGAGCAACTTTATTCCATTTGCTTGATTCAAACAATAAGATTGCATGGTACATCAATCGCCAGTTGAGAATTTAGGAGCAAATGTGAAGTGAAGTTCATGGTTCATTGAGAAATGCATGGTGATGCCCCGCATTTTTTTATGTTTCGTTTTTCAACCGATTTCGTTTTTTCAACGAAAACAGAAATTGCAGTTCAGTTAAAAGAAATTTTCATTTTTTCGCTTTTAACCCGTGATAAAAACTCTAAACCCCTTCTCTTTTGCTCTTTTTGTGGTAAACGTTTAGAGTAGGTCCTTTAACGATGCAGGTTTTTGGCTGGTCACCCTTTTGAATGAAGGTCATGCAAACAGTATTTAGTCATAAATAAATAATTCAAGCATTTCATCGTTTATTTGTGTAGTTTATCTTGTAGATTAAAACAGCTAACCGTATTGCTGCCAAGATGGTGCACACTGGAGTAATTTTGGTGCCATTGTTTCTTTTTTTGCGTTAAATTTTGAAATTGATTGCAAATCTCACGTGGCAGAAATTTGCGGAAGAGGACAAGGTAGGCTATTGAGATATTTTATTTGCTTTAAAATTAATTCTCTTTTTTTGACCATGTTTACACCATTTTTTAAATCTATTTGTACGTAAACAATTCAGTCCTCATTTAAATAATTTGCCATTTTTAGTACTTGGACTTTTTGTTAAACCACCCTCATAATATACTGGATAAAAATCAATGGGATACAATTTTGTTCTGAAGTTTCGAAGAAGGCCGTCGAAGTTCTGTGTAATTCGAATGAATTCATGGTTTTTTTTATCCTTATTTAAACGAGTTTTTGCTACCCTTCGAATTAAAAGAATCCCGCCGCAAACTTCCACCAGTGCAAATACAAATCCGCAAAAGCTCTGCACACGAGCGCTATCATTCCGGTCCTTTTACACATCTGTATCGTCCAGACGTGCCTCGCAAAGACCCAGCTTAAAACAATAGAGGCACGAGCCTCCTCTACAGTCTATTGACGGTAAAGATAAGAGATTTAAAAACGCAAGATCGAATAGATTGCAAAAAGTTTATATTGTAGTCTCCGAATGATCTCATGGCTAAAATGCTTTTTTCCTAAATTGCAAGTTGCTGATATGGGAACTTGCTGCTGTGTTTTTGAACAAAGAAAGGCATGCCGTTATGCTGCTGTAGCAATGGCAGAGAGGACGACAGAAGCGATATCGAGAACGTTAATGATGATGATGATTATGACGACGATGATGATAATTGACGATGATGACAATGTTTGAATAGCTGACAGTAATAAAGGAAAGAAATGAAAGTATTAGAAACAAAAAAAGCGCTTTTTATATTTTTTTGATATGCTGGTGCTAAAAATCTATAGTGACTACAAAACTTCTGGCGGGAAAATTTTCCATGTAGCTACTCTTTTCACCGAACTTAAAAGCCGAATTTTTTTGCACTTAATGTACCACCGTAAGTATTATTCACAGAACTACATGCTCACTAACCATATTTTTAAGGTGATAAAAGACCTGAGTCTCCTGAGCAGAAGAAAAAAGAAAGGCTAGCTGAAGAAAATGACGATGACCCGCTTAAAAGTGAGTATCAAATTACGCCATGCAAACGGAAAGTTTAGTAGATTTGAGAATGAAGAACTATACGACGATAAAATTTGAGTTATTCGTGTTACATATTTCAAGACAAACTCATTTTTAATTATTCACTACATTAGCAACTTATTTCGAAAAATCCATTATGATACTTTTCGGACCTTTCAGAGGTCCATCATCAGTTAAACTAAATGTAAAATGTTAAGTTATGTTATACTTTTTCAAGATAATGATCATTAGAAGGGGAAACAATTACCAATCTAAAAAAAATTACGGAAAGTTTAAGTTATAAGGTACCTAGAGACTTATAACAAAGAAAACCGAGTGAAAGGAAAAATGTGCAAGCCTAACAGGGCATAAGGCCTGTTTCATACGTCGAGCCGTGCCGTGCGGAACTAACAGAAATTTAGTTCTACTATTGTTCGGCTGGGTGCCCCTCTGCTTCATAAGGCATATTTCTAGGCCTGCCGTACCACACAAAAATCATTGTGAGTATTTTCAACAAAGATCTTTTCACTTTACAAGGACTTTCTCCTGGAACTATATTTTGAAAGCAAAACCGCTGAATTTCATATGTCTGTGCAAATCTGTAAGAACGGTACGGCGCGGCGCGACTGGTTTGGTTTCATACGTCGCTCTGGGTCGACCTGAACGAGTGTGAAATTTGTTGCATACCAGTTGCGCCGCGCCGAACCACCTGAAATCAGTCAAAATTTACTCGGTACGACGCGACACAGCACAACGTATGAAACAGGACTTAGAATAATTCAAGGGGGTGGAAGACTGTTGAGAGTTAAGAAGCGGGTGGTCACGTAAAATAAATAGGCTTTTATCAATAATAAGATGGAATGAATTGTTGGCTTTAGAAAGAATGGAAAAATCCTCAAGAGAAGCAGAATGACCAGGCTGAGAGATGTGTTCAAAAATAGAAGATTCACTGGCTTTTATGCTTTGACCATGTTTATTTATTCCCAAATGCTCTCTAGATCCAACTGTAAGGTTGCGGGAAGTTTTCTCATAGTGCAAGGCATTACAGCCAGGACACGTGAATTTGTAAACGATCGAAGAGCAAGTGTAAGGTGGGATTTTATCTTTGAAAGGAAAGAAAGAAGAAATACGTTTGCGTTGTGTAAAAACAATATTGACTTTGGTTTCAGGATAACACTGTTTAAGAAGGCGAGTCAATTTAGTCTTAACTAGTAAGCTGTAATGACCAAAAATTGGCAAGCAGAATGTAAGAGAGAAGGTTTATCGGGAGTGACATTTAGGGGTGCTTAAGTAACAAATCTGTTGTCAAGAAACATTTTTCATAACCGAGTCTACCAGAGGCTAGTGGGAAAGCAATCGAGTTTAAGAATTTCTTTCATGTGAGTGATTTCAAGATGTAAGCCTAGGGGGGACTTGGTGGTTCAAGGTTACGTACCCGTTGGAAAATTTAGGGCCCCGAATTATGCATTTTACTACCGCTAAGGGTAGGCAAATTTTCAATTTACTGCAACTCAGGGAAAGGGAAATTGATCCAATCAGCGGTTTGAGTAGTTATAAGGCTCAATTAATAAGTAGCAGAAGCAGATTCAGCAATTAGGGTATATTTTGATACTCTATCTAATCCAGCCGGTGTAAGGTGACTTGTGTTTCACATTTTTTGAAGACAATGGATGACGTCACAAAGTCATTGAATAATACAATATATTCAGCTAAATTAATAATAAGCAATCACAAAATCACCAAATCGCAATACTATTCTTTTGTATTCGCCATACAGTAGTACTATTTTTCATCGAACAACCATCCTATGTTTTTTTGGGTCTTAAGGAAAAGTTAGTACCAAAAGGCACTACCGCTAAAGCTATTTTCTACTACCGCCAAGGTTTTTTTGGTTTTATGGCATTTTTCAACGGGTACGTCACCTTGAAGTACTAAGTCCCCATTGGGGATGTAAGCTAACAATTGAAGAACAAAACAATTTAGTTGAGAGGTTGAGAAGTTCGTAACTCTTTTTCTTGGTTTGATTATAATTATCTGATTAAATTCACATACCCTTTAAAGAAAAAGACAGAAAAGGGAATCTGCGACAGCAATTTTTTAAATATCTGCAGGAACTCAGGAAACAAGATTTCATTAACTAAAAGAACGGAAAAGAAAATACTTAATTAAATTGATCCTAGACCAGATAAACTGGGACTTGAATCCTTTCTTTCACAATTTTCTGCAGTATCTCTCCTGGAACAACCGCCATTCCGGTCTTTGTCTGTTGACAGGATTCCCGTACTCGATACGGTTACCATTTTCCAGAAAAATGTCGCGCCCGATCCAGATCTCTTTGAAAAGGTCTATTTGCCGCTTTGAAAAACCTTTCTGGACATAAAGAAATTGTTATTCTACGCCCTGTTACAGGTTAATGGCATTGTTCTTCTCAACCGCTCTGATTATGTTAACAAAGTTGAAAATTTTCTCGCTGACTAATCTAAATTGTCTAAACTTGACAGCGACGTTCTTGATCTTTCTTTAAAACGTGAAAATAAACTTATGCGCTTTCTGAGGGACAAGCTTCTCAAACAAAAATTTATCACTGATTCTGTATTATAAGGAATTATGTCCATCCGGTAGTAATCCTGGCATTCTATACGACATACCTGAAGTTCACAAACCTAATTGTCTAGCTCGTCATATTCTTTCTGCCCTCAGTACATATAACTATAAATTCGCCAAATTTCTGGTTCCTGTTTTCCAACCACTCACTTGTAACGACTTTTCTGTAAAAAAATTTTTTCATTTGTATCGGAAATAACTAAACTTAATACTAATGGTTATCTCTGTATGGCCACCTTTGATGTCTCTAGCATTTTGACCAATATTCACCTTAATGAGACCATTGAACTTTGTACTGAAATGCTATTTGCCGAATCTCGAACTATCAAACATAATAAGAGTGAAAGGAAAAAATTGGTTTAGTGGAAAATTTGTTTCAAGCAGTCATTTCGTGGAGTTTCATACACATAAATAGACAGGGTTTTTTCCGCAACAATCTAGCAAAGAGGGTAACCTTGGGTTTTTTCAATGAAATCTACTTAAAAAAGGTCAGAGAACACGAATCCAAGATGGGCCTTCAAAAATTTTCACCGGAAGTAGCCTTAATTAATGCCTAATTAGGCCTAATGAAGTCAATCAAAAAAGTCGCACTTTTTCAAATCTGATAACTGCAATATGTAGACCTTGAAATGCTGAGTAAAATTGTCTTTGACTGTATTTCAACACGACCTACCAATTTCGAGAAAATCTCGTTTGAAATTATGATGACGTCATCGTCATTATGATCAGTACAGACCTGGATTCTACATTTCAGCTTGTATAACTTTATAGTTTGGGGTGCAATAGTCACAAAACCACTAATTATGCTATAAATGTACGCTAAGACAGCAGAATGATGATTATTGGGTGTGGTTGTGACATCATAAAAGGGTCCGATGACGTCATAGGGGCAAATGACGTCATAATGGTACCAAAATGATGCCCAGTCATCCATGAGCCAAAAGGCGTTGTCAAGGACTACTCATGTTCGAGATTTGAAGCTTTAATATCAAACCTGCTTGAAATGGCGCGAGGTCAAATTTGTTATACAGTATTCATAATGGGATTCCTATTGTTTATGCAGTGAACCCCCTTTCTTCGTTTTTCCAAACTTGCGGTGGGGCTTATTATGCTTATTATCCTGTCATGCATACGCGTATCGCATTGTAAGCGGTTTTTTGACGATTCGACCCCTATTTGTGAAGTTACGCGAGTTGATAAAAGCCCATACTGAGCCTTAGGACGATGACGTCATCATTATTTCAAACGAGTTTTTCTCGAAACTGGTAGGTTGTATTGAAATACAGTCAAAGACAATTTTACTCAGCGTTTCAAGATCTACATATTGCATTAATCAGATCTGAAAAAGTGGAACTTTTTTAATTGACTTAATTAGGCACAATTAGGCGTTAATTAAGGGTACTTCCGGCGAAAATTTTTGAGGGCCCATCTTGGATTTGTGTTCTCCGACCTTTTTTTAGTAGATTTCAATTAAAAAACCCTAGGTTACCTTCTTTGCTAGATTGTTGCGGAAAAAACCCTGTCTAAAAGAATTATGTTAACATGATGGAAAAGCTAACCTAGCTATGAATGAAGAACCGTGCCTCTGATAAAAAATCCATTTTATGTGGCATAAAGCTTATTTTTTGAATATGAGAAATGGTTTGTTTTTGAATAGCCAAAAAATGTTAAACAATTTCTAAAACTATTTCATTATGCATAAACTAACAAGATAAAGATTTCTAAAACGATGTCCTTTTTTGTTGCGAAGGGATTGTACAAAATAAGGTGTGGTTCCCAAAAGCTTTGCACAAGGGTCTGCCCAAAATCTCATCTTTGTCTAGACTGTCTTGATGATTTATTTTTATGATTTATTTTCGAAACGAGTATTTGAAAAGTTGACATGAAATAAGAATGACTTCATATTGATATAAACTGGACTTAGCTAACTCAGGACAATATAAAAAGCCATTGTGTGATAGCAATTCTAGAAAACGTACAGGTAGTCATCTACAAAAGCATTACTTAATATTTTTAGTGTATACCTTAGAATAATAATCAGTCGTTGTTCATTCTCTTGACGAGCCACAAAGAAACATTTAGCTTAGAAATGAAGAAGAAACACCGTGCCACATTGAAATCTGGTGTCAGATCTTGCACAGTTAGATGTATCCATTCTTTGCTATTTCGATTATATTTCCAATATGTTAGTAAATGAAGTTTTATATACTTAATCCGCTTCATTAACTTTTTATATAAATCTTTAGAGTATGAAATTATTAATTTCTTTATCTCTCGCTCATGAATCTCTAAATTTCTTTGCCAGAAAAATTTTTCTACCAAGGAGATATGAGACTCACACCTAAGCAAAAAGAAAAATTTGATGAAAGGAAGAAGCAAAACAAAAATAAAAATGGCGGGAAACGGGATGTCACCTCATTTGACAGTGATAAATGGCCAGAGCCAGGGAAGGGTCAGAAAATTCGTTACAAGTTAGACAGCAGCTTGAGTGAGTAAAATTTAATTTGATTTAAATTTATTAGCAATGAACTTTATTTAGCTTGTAAAGGTTTTTGCTTGGCCTTATGTTCCAAAGCCGAGGGGTACTTAATTGTTTAAAGTAGTAGATGCGCCACCCGGGTTGTCCGAACCTACTCATATCCACTGTTTAATTTTGTTGCCTGCTGTTTAGAATAACAAGAAGCAATATCTCAAATTTGTGGACCACATTTGACCTCCGTTTAACAGCTAGGGCAACTCCACATATTGTATAAAGCACAATAAACATAGACTTCTTACGAAAGCAGACCCCTATGTTGAGAAATTTTTAATGAAAGATAAAACCAATTTCGGCGAAACGTCTAGTTTTTTGAACAAAGGAGGTACCCTAGCTGCCTCCAGTACCGAAACGCATCGCTGTAAGGATAATTGTGAT
Organism: Chrysaora quinquecirrha; assembly: GCA_014526335.1. Taxonomy (NCBI): domain Eukaryota; kingdom Metazoa; phylum Cnidaria; class Scyphozoa; order Semaeostomeae; family Pelagiidae; genus Chrysaora; species Chrysaora quinquecirrha. The sequence goes on from JACTAT010000040.1 coordinate 8,659,893, forward strand.
TGGAATAAACGATGCTGGGTGTTAAAGCAAGATTTACCTTGGGGAATGTTCAAATGAGCCGCGTTTTATAACTCCAAGAGTATCTTGTGATACTATGTAGAAAAGCAAAGAAACTGCTCTCATTAACAACATCTATCCGTATCTATGTACAGAACATTTCATTAAAATGAATTTTACATGTTTCTACCAGGAGTGTCGTGTTAAATTTTACTGAAATGGAAAATGATGTCAATTATTGTCCAAAATTTAATAACCGGGGGTCTTTATAAGAGCAGAGAGGTTGGAAAATTTTGAAATCATTTACATTAATTGGCATGCAAATTTATACTGAATAAATTCACAAGTAAATTCGCAATGCCAGATGCTTTTCGTTTTTATTGGAGCTCATCTGTAACTTTTGTGAGAGTCAAACCGAGGTTTCCTGCATGAAGAGTTCACTTACTAATGACTGGTGAGTAACTTGTGGGCTTGAGGTCGACTCTCGTCATAGTAGTACAGTACAGAAGTCTTCCGATGTGTTTCGTTCTTGCCCTGAAGTATCAAAACGCATAGCAGTGATTACTTACAGAAAATTTTTGACTTTGCTGGTTTTCCCATTATTTCTTAGAGATCATTGGCATTTTAGCAACTTTTGATAGTTTTTAGCTAACAAGAACGATGATTTCAATATGACCATAGACAAAAGTTGACCGTCTTTTGCTCTAAGCAATAGCATTCCCATTTTTTCGGCACTTTCAATGACGCAAAGGAAAGGCCAAAATGTCTATAGCCAAAACACCTTCAGTCAGACATAAGGCATAGAGAACAGAGATAAGATTCACCTTTTGGTGCTTTCACCTCTCGTCTCTCCGATGCTCTAAAATTTTAGCAAAGCATTTCAATATTTTCTCAAGAGACCGCACCAGTCGTGTTGAGGACCATCCTTCACCCTCCTCACACTTGGTTGCATGTCTCGGCATTGCAGTGCTGCGGGGCCTTAACACCCCCTGCAACTCAATGCTCTAATGTCAACTTTTTCTGCCTTTCTCTCTTTCCTCACACTTTTCTTCCCATAGACTTTGCTATTTTTATAAGTTTTCGAGTACATAGGGGCTGCTCATCCCCTTTATAGTACTCACTGAGCAATTGTTATCCTAGTGCAGCAAAACTTTGCGCTAGGAACTCTAAACGAGGGGATGCTTTATGCCAAGAACCACTTCCATGTACTCCAACAAAACCAACTGTTGTTTTCTTTTGTGTTATCTGTCTGTCCTGCTCACCTGAGACCCTAACGCTGCGAAAAGATAATTAATTGTATTTTATGTAACATTATTCATTTATTTTAGACGAAGAGGCAAAAACACAGATCGCAGCTGCCATTCGAGATTTTGAAATGTACACATGTCTGAGATTCGAAGAAAAAGCGTCAGCGAAAAGATCTACCGCTGCCGATGATGATTATTTCATCAACTTTAAAAAAGATAATGGGTAAGACATTTGGAGTAAAATTTGACTTGGATTACATTGATTTTGGAAGTGCCTGCGTTTGAGTTATCTTACAGCCAAGCGAAACTAAAGTCCTTAAAAAAAGACTTAAGTTTTTGCGATCATAAATCATATGTTTTATTCAGTAGTATACGTTTGAAAATTCCAAATAAAATTTCATGTAGTACACTGAAGAAATCGACCCCAAGCCAACTTTGTCCCCGAATGAGTGAAATTTACCCTATTCTTCCCCTAAAATATCCTTAAATATTAGGGAAAAGCTGGGTTCTTGCTGATTTAGGGGCAGACTACAAAATAATTTGTCATTTTGTAATTAATGTATTTTGATTTTCTTTTTCCTCGCTTTTGCTGAGGACAATCTCCAAAAATGCCTTTTTTAAAGTGACCTTTAGTTTCCTGTGCGTTGAGTGGTTCTTGAGTTATAAGCGAATATATGTACATATATATATATTAATATATAATTTTTAGATGCTGGTCTTACATTGGACGACTTTCGAAAGAAGTAAAGGACTTCTATAACGTTCAACAAGATATATCGATTGGTGAAGGCTGTGAATACAAGGGAACAGTGATTCATGAAATTCTGCATTGCTTGGGATTTCATCATGAGCACAGTAGACTCGACAGAGATCAATACGTAAGAGTGATGAGTGCAAACATAGAACCAGGTATGTTTTTTAATGGATGTTCATCCCGAAATTCGTACAAGTATCTTGTAGATACTTCATTTCGTGTCGATGTGGAGAACGTTAAAGACCAATCAATCTCAACTCCGTGTGGGGCCGGAGGAAATCATGCAGGTCTGCAAAAAGATGTATGTGATTTAGGGGTCGATTATATGAGAGGTTTCATTCTGTTTGTAACTTTAGCTGGGCCGAAAACTCAGGCCAGCATTGTGGTCTAAGGAATGCAAAAATAGAATTGCGATTACATGAGAAAAGTTTCAACTCGGACAACCGGGCTGAAATCTCAGCCCGCTTTTAACAAACGGGCTTGGATGTTCATCTCGGTCAAACAAGCTGAGAAAATCCACATAATCGCAAGACAGAATATTTAACCGGGCTAAAATTATTCAAATTATTAGTAGTATTGGTTTTGGTGCCATAAATGGGTCTTGCTATGCAGCAAATTTAAGAAATACTGCTTGTCTATGTATTCGAATATACTTTTCCTATGCAGTATCAGGTGCATTATGTGATACTATCTGAACATTGGTGGAAAAAATGCTGTCAACTTGAAAGAATTTTCCCACCACTGTTTAGTTCTTCCATTCATCACCCAAATCGAATTTGGTTTTTGATATAAACACTGTTTTTGCAAATAACCTGAACCAGTAAAGTGAGAAGCATTGCAAAAAGATGAGAGCAGACATTTTCTTGACATCTTGTGGCACAATTTGGATATTTTCCCGCAAGGAAATCATATTTCACCTGCAGATGAGCCGTCATATAATCAGTTAGAATTTCAGCCCGGCTAAAGTTAAAAACGGGATGAAATCTCTCATATAATCGGCCCCTTATGGGGGCAAAGAAATAAAATTAAGGGTAGCTATCGAAGGTTCTATATGAACACATCAAAAAACGATGGGCACTTCTTATACATTTTTTCTGTAAAAGAAGACAGAACCAGGCATCCGGAATGGTTGTATTGGTTCTTTTATTTGCTATCTTTTCTACTGTATGATCTCCAACATTGTTCTTTATGTCCATAGTATCGCCAATTTGTCAGCCACCTCTTTATTGAAAAGATTTTTCTTCAGCAAAAGTTCCAGCCCTAGCAAGTGAGCCTCTTTGCCTTTGATTTGTCGGCAGAGATTTGAAATCAAAATCGGAAATTAAAGTTGAAGCACTTAAATCTCATTGAAATGATTTCTTTTCCTGCATAATGCAAAAGAATTTCCAATGCATTGCTACATCCTTTTAAGTATTCACGATAAGACTGTATTTTTATTCACAATTCGGTAAATCAATGAATTTCGTTGCAGGCTATCTATGTACAGTCAGTGTGTTCATTATTAGTATTATCATTATCCTTGGGTCTCTTGTAATGCTGGCCTGGATCTGCCAAATGGCACCTGTAGGCCCTTTCTTATCAAGAACAAATATGTAAAGCAACAGCAACCCCGCCAGATCGTTATCAGAGATTAAGGAAGAGCCTGGTTTCAATAAAATCGTAGAGATCGGTGACCGTCTGCGATCATCGCCGATCCCTTCTTCCATCTGCGATTTCATTTCAGTGCTTCCATACATCGGTGACTGTCTGCGATCATGTTGCGATTCAGCCTTCATGAAGCAGATCTTCCAACCAGAACGATGGCAGCTGTCAATAAATTTGATAATCAGACTCGCATGATTGCATTTAAACAATAGGATAATCGGCGATGATCGCCGATCGTCTGCGATCCATGTTTGTTTCCATAAAGTTTTTCCTTGATCGGGACAGTCGTAATGATCGGGAGAAAGTTGAACTCGTTTCAACTCTCCCGACGTTTACGACTAACGATCGCCGACTGTAGTAATGATCGTAGAGCATGTTTCCATTGAATTGGGAAAGCAACGCAGACGATCGCAGACGGTCGCCAATTCTCTTACGATCGCTCTACGATTTTATGGAAAACAGGCTTCAGTCTACTTTTCAGTAAAAGAGGAAAAGATACACAGAAAGAGAAAAAGAAAACTGATGACCAAGAAGGTGGCAAGTGCCAAGGTTTTGCAAAAGAGCAAGAAAACAAATCATAAAGGATTTTTGCTTTTTTTTCAGCATGATGACGTTTATAACTGTTCAATTAAAACTACTGAATTTGACATTCACTTATTCGTTAAATGTCTATTTGACGTAAATAAACTTGAAATTTTGTTCTGAAAAACTGCAAAAAGTTCTGAGTTATTGTTCGTATCGTCTCGTATTTCACTGCCTTTCACAGCTCTAAGACATCAGACAGTAAAAGCAAGCAGGCAATATCACGAAATTCTCTTCTTCTAAAGAGGTTTGTGAGCGAGAAAGTTATTTCATGCCATCACATTTTTGCTTTTATTCATTCGTTTGTCGTTTGACACTTGATTGAATTCAAGTGTGATAATGATAACTTTCGTGTGTAGTATCAATGTGCTTTTAGCTGCCTAGCCGCCGTCCCCCACTTATTCGTTTTTTTGAAAAATCTCCGATCCTCCCGCTCTTATTAGGACCCTCCCGTTTATTATTATTTGCATTACTATTGGTATCGATATTTGTTACTTATTTTACTATGACTTTTTGGTATTAAATTTCACTTATGCACCTCTATCTGGTTGTTACGACTATGGAAGCTTACAACATATCAACATAGTGCTTACAATTACTATAGGTTCCGTTCGCACTGCATTTCAGCAGTTTGCTGACAAAGTTTGTCAAACATTCGTTTGTGGAGTCATCTGGTCGACAAGGTTCGGATCAAGAATTTGTCTTATACAGGCATTTTTGTAGCACAGACATTTTTGATTGATACAAAAAGATTTGCAAAAACGTACGGTAAATAGGAAACAAGGCATATATATGGATGAGAATTGAGAAGAGTGGGAAAAATTACGAGTCTATTCACTGCTCCCTCAAGGGAACTGTAGAAAAATTTACGGCGAACCCAAAATCTTGCCCTTGTTAATTGCGTATAATTCAAAAAAGCCCGGTATCACATAATGGAACTGACATGTTGATAATAGAATTTTTGAACATACAATATTTTAGGCTTCCTGAAAAAGATTTTATCTTCACAGTAGAAAAATTAATGTAGAGCTGCGCCATCTGACTGCACAATTTTTGGACTGCACTTCGACACGCACGTAACAAAATTACGTGCTAATCCCTTGGTGCGTTCAGACTACAGTGTTTTCCCAAGCTGCTCATGCGAGCAGCCAAATTAGTTACAAGCCCTTGCAAGCAATATTGATTCTGAACTTCACATATTAGCTAGAAATCGAAAAAGAACCATTTTGTGAGATCCAAAGACTCAAGGCTGGGCCATTTGCGCCTGCGCAAATGAAGATTAACGCTAAGGACTCGTGTCTAGTCCCCCTCTCCTTCCATGTGCTCAGCATTCCACACTTCTGAAGGTCAAGACGTTCAAAATATGACTGTCAAAGAATCAACTTGGAAACTATTACCAAATATTTGTGCATGGTTTTTATTGTCAAATGCCCGACAGACGTTGCAGAAATAATTAGGTATGATAGTAATTTTATTAAATTTTCAATAAAATTTTGTCACTTCGTGCTTCTATATAGGCTTCCACATTCTGAAGAGACAAATTGTTAGCAACTTGCTGCCACGCACCAAGACACAAGCACGCTGTTACAAGCTTTCGGTGTGAATCTTGCCTGTGCAGTACTTTGAAGCGCTTACAAGCTCTTTCAACAAAGTGTTATGAAGTATTCACACTGCACAATCTTTTCAAAAATGTTGTTGCGCGTGCAACAATATTTCATAAGAATCCTTAGGGCGTTCAGACTGGACACTTCTTGTGAGCTTGTTCATGAGAGAAAGCTACTTAGCTAGTTAGTAGCCAAACGAGTTACAAGCGCTTGTAAGCAAAATGAATTTCGACTTTGATATTAGAACTGAAGAACGTTCTCTTTTATGGGATCCTCATCCTCAAGACACCAGGCATTGTAATAAGGTTTTCTTGGCAAATGCTGGACAAAAGTGGCAGAAATAACAAATTTTGAAGGTAAGTTTTTGAAACAATGCATAAAATTAACATCGCTTCTTGGCCTAACCGTTTCACTAGTGGAGCTCAAACTGGAATCAAAATTTTTGCTATTGTTATTATTATTCTTCAGGGCCATTAAAGTGGTTAGGCCTAGTTAAAACATTTATCCTATATTTTATTTCAATAGTAGCTATAATCAGTTCCTCAATGGCGACGTGAACCTTTTGCCTTCTAACATTATGTAAAAAACCAAGCAGCCTGGTCTATGTTCAATGCGCTTTTACTTAGGCGCCGTTATCTAGCTCTTTTCCCACTTCTCTTTTGCGATATCTAACTCTGCTTCGCTCTTGAAGCTTCGAACTCACATTGAGCACAGCGACGAGCTCTGCTTCTACCCATCTTGACATGTCCAGCCCACATAGCTTTCATTTCTCTTGTCGTTGTGATGACATCTTTGACTTTCGTTCTTTCGCGTACATATTCATTCTGATCTTGTCTTTTCGGCTGATGTTCAAGATGCTTATCTCCATGCTATTTTAGGCTGCCGCCAATTTCTTCATTTGATGTTTCGCGATTGACAAAGTTTCTGCTCCGTAAGTCAAAAAATGTAAAATGACTGTATTCATAATTGTTTGCTTCAAACTTTTTGGGGTATTCTTCTCTCTTAAAAAGTGGCTGTACCAGCCGAATCTTCTACAACCCGATGCCACCCTATGGTTGATCTCGACACTCATCTCGTGCTTTAATTTCAGCACTCTACCAATATATTTGTATTCGTCGACTTCCTCTATAACTTTCTACCGTCGATGGTAATTTTCATCATCTAATGTACCATCAGATATGTACCATTAGAAACCGAGAAACAGGGTATACCTCATAACCAAGTATGATATAACACAGTATCTATGATATCAAAACTTTGAACGGCTTATAGTGGAGAAACGTCTATAGAAGCGTTCTCCAAGCCTTTTCCAGGAATTGTATCAAAATTTAAATCATGAAAGACCCCCTGTTCGTTTGTCATCATATGTCCCAACATATGTCATCATATGATTTCATATCTGAAATTATTTCAGCTTTTTACTTGGTATCATTATAGACAGGGTATTTTGGCCTGCAATCTAAGGAAGTGCCTAACCTTTGTTTTTAAACTTGATTCCCGGTAAATCGACCATGTTGAATCGTTTAAGACCAGGAGCCAAATCGAGAAATGCTTCTATCACGTGATATACGACGTCATGATGACGTCATAAAAATATACCTTTTACCCATTTTTGTTCGCTTAATAGTCATTTAATATGAACGAAAATGGCAAAAATAGATAGAACACATTGAGAGCTTTCGATTGATATACATTTTGTTGCATTTCGAATGTTAAAATATTTATGATGACGTCATCGGGACCTTTTTGAGCTTGTCCTTTCATGGTGGGGATGTTGGTGAAACAATTGTGCATTTTATGTTACCAGTATCAAATTTGGCGAAAATGGGTAGTTTGACGTGCTAAAAAAGATAGGATATGTGCCCAAACTGAGAAATGCCCCCTTGTGCTATTTTTAGACTAGGGTATTTGATACAAGGCCTCTACATAAGCTATAACACTAGTTTTATTGCAAATTGTAATACAAGCATCAAATTTGGCAAAAACAGGCAGTTTAACATGCTAAAAAAGATGGGATATGTGTCCCAACTGAGAAATGCCCCCTTGTGCTATTTTTAGACTAGGGTATTTGATACCAGGCCTCTACATAAGCTATAACACTAGTTTTATTGCAAATTGTAATACAAGCATCAAATTTGGCGAAAACAGGCAGTTTGACATGCTAAAAAAGATGGGATATGTGTCCTAACTGAGAAATGCCCCCTTATGCTACTTTTAGACTGGGGTAATTGGTATCAGACCTCAACATGAGCTATAACGGTAATTTTGTAAAAGTGTAATACAGAAATCCAACTTAGGGAATAAGGGTTGTTTGATACGCTGAAAAAGACAAGATATTGATCGTCATCACTGTTCTCATAAAAAATGCGTTAATTTTGTGGAAAGTGAGATTCTTCCGATATTTATCGCTATTCCAAAGAAACAAAGAGCAATCGCGTGCTCTTGCTGTCCGCCTTAGATATTATCAAGGAAAAGCTTCGCATTATCCAGCCCTTGTATAAGAATCAAACGGCAGTGATTCGATATGGTAGAGACGTCAGCGACTAGGTTGGTATCAGATGTGGAGTGAGGCAAGGCTGCGTACAATCGCCAGACTACTACAATATCTACAGTGAACACATCCTACGGCCTGCCTTTTGCAGTTCTCAACGGAGGTAACGTCGATGGTGATTGCATCATGAACATCAAATACGCTGATGACACAGACGTTACAGTAGGTAGTAGGTTGTTATGTCAAGGAGAATGATGCTGCTGGGGTGGCACTTAGCACTGATGACCGAGATGATGGTCTTAAAAATCATTAAAAAGTTCGCAAAGGCAAGATCGATGTGAACCGCGTGCAGCCGAAGCAGATCTCACCGTTCAAATACTTCGGTATTTCGTTAAGGAGGACGGGAAACCAAAAATAAGCCTCAGAATAGTGCTACAAAAAAGATAAAAAGTCATCACGGTCATGGAACAAGCAGGCACCAACGAATACTCTGAAGAAGCCTTGCTTGCCTTCTAATATAACATAAAATTAAAAAGCCTCAAAACACTTGTTCCTGCCTGGTTTATTCCAAGGAATGCTGCTTCGAATCATCAAAAAGCGACATTTCATAGCAACTGTTATAGCATACGTAGAGGTTTCTTTTCTGTTACCATAATCGCTGCCTCAAAAATGCACAAGCGGGGATTTTTCACTTGGGCCCCGTATCCTACCTTTTCAGTGTCTCAAACTACCCCTATTGCTATAGTTTAAGTAGACGTTTGGTACCTATTACCCCAGTCTAGAAATAGCACAAGGAGGCACTTCTCGATTGGGGTTCATATCCCATCTTTTTTAACGTGTCAAACTGCCTGTTTTCGCCAAATTTGATGCTTGTATTATAATTTGCAATAAAACTAGTGTTATAGCTTATGTAGAAGACTGGTACCAATTACCCCAGTCTTAAAATAGCACAAGGGGGCATTTCTCAGTTGGGACACATATCCCATCTTTTTTAGCATGTCAAACTGCCTGTTTTTGCCAAATTTGATGCTTGTATTACAATTTGCAATAAAACTAGTGTTATAGCTTATGTAGAAGACTGGTACCAATTACCCCAGTCTAAAAATAGCACAAGGGGGCATTTCTCAGTTAGGACACATATCCCATCTTTTTTAGCATGTTAAACTGCCTGTTTTCGCCAAATTTGATGCTTGTATTACAATTTGCAATAAAACTAGTGTTATAGCTTATGTAGAAGACTGGTACCAATTACCCTAGTCTAAAAATAGCACAAGGGGGCATTTCTCAGTTGGGACACATATCCCATCTTTTTTAGCATGTTAAACTGCCTGTTTTCGCCAAATTTGATGCTTGTATTACAATTTGCAATAAAAATAGTGTTATACAGGGTGGCCCAAAAAAAAGGGACCCCCTTAGGTAAATAATTTCTGTATAGATTTTCTCAAGGAGGAATTTTATCAAATTTATACCAGGTAATATTCAAGTCAAGTGCGCTATCGTGTAGAAATATGTTGGTGATTAGAGCTTCCATCTCGGCGCAATGGGACATTAAATTCATGATGTCCAAAAACCAGCTGTTTGTATTCCATCACTGCGAACTGTACTGCAATCGTGCGTGAAGGAGAATCATTATCCCAGAGTACAATTGTCACGACCATAAATGTATGGTCAGTCATATTAGTGAAGTGTTTTGAGCAGGATTGAGGACATTTTGAATATCATTTGACCGAAAGAATGAATTATTGATTTTTCTGTTTTGTGCGTAAGGATTACGTAAGGGTATAAAGTTGCATATTTTGTTACAGTACGTTTTTGGATTGTAAAGTTTTAAAGTCAATTTATTCATAGATACTAACCCATATCATCATGATATTTACATGATATATCTCACTTGAGTTGAATATCATGCAGTATTAATTTCATGAAATTCCAACTTAAGAATAAATTATTAATAAATTATTTAGTTAGGGGGTCCCTTTTTTTTGGGCCACCCTGTAGCTTATGTAGAGGCCTGGTACCAATTACCCCAGTCTAAAAATAGCACAAGGGGGAATTTCTCAGTTGGGGCACATATCCTATCTTTTTTAGCACGTCAAACTACCCATTTTCGCCAAATTTGATACTGGTAACATAAAATGCACAATTGTTTCACCAACATCCGGACAAGCTCAAAAAGGTCCCGATGACGTCATCATAAATATTTTAACCTTCGAAATGCAACAAAATGTATATCAATCGAAAGCTCTCAATGTGTTCTATATATTTTTGCCATTTTTTGTTCATATTAAATGTCTATTAAGCGAATTAAAATGGGTAAAAGGTATATTTTTATGACGTCATCATGACGTCGTATATCACGTGACAGAAGCATTTCTCGATTTGGCTCCTGGTCTTAAACGATTCAGCGTGGTCGATTTACCGGGAATCAAGTTTAAAAACAAAGGTTAGGCACTTCCTCAGATTGCAGGCCAAAATACCCTGTCTATTATAAACAAAAGGCAAAATCTTTTTTAGATAGCTACAATCCTCTTACGCGGTAATGCTCGAATGCTAAATTCTATGTCTTTTAAAGCTTTCTCTTGAGAGTCTTTTGAAGCACTAGAGGGATATAAAAATTGAATAGATATACAAGGATCCGATTTTTCACAATAACGTATTATTTCCTGGCCTAGGAATGTCTTGAAATTTTTTTACTTGAGCCTCAGTTCGTTTTTTTGTCGTATGACTGTGCTCGCGTGAAATAATGCTTGTTGCTAGTGATAAAGCTGATGGACATGGTCACTTAGTTTATGCCTTTATTTTCCTAATTGAAAACCAATAAACTCGATTTCACTAAAAATCAGCAAGGGAAAAATAAAAGAAGGAGCAGGTTATCAGGGAGTAGAATAATACTAAAATGTCAGGTTTCACAGTTGTCATCGTCATGACCTTTTTGCTGATTGTAAATGTAATAGTGTTTGTTTGCAAGAGAAAAAGGAAAAAGAAGCGTTCAATACTCAAGAAAATTAATAATCGTCCTAATTGAAAACGCAACGAAAACCTGCAAATGCCTGGGACAGTGCAAAACATTTTTATTTCTCACCGTAGACCTTACCAAAATGTACTTTCAACATTGTAAAAATGAAAAAGTAACCTGAACTTCGCTTCGGTTTCATATATTTTTCATCCCCAGAATGGGAAATTTTTGCGTGTTATTTTTTCAGACTGTCTGGGAAGAAATATTTTTTTAGCTAATCAGCGAAATTGTTTACATTTTTTAAGTACCAATCACAGACCTCCTTTCTGATTAGTTTTGTTTTGATTTTCTGTCATCCATGAGAGAAGCTGTGGCGAACTCAGTACAAAAACATCTCGCAAATTTCTGTCTAGGAGCAGGCGAGTTTCAAAGACATTGCAATTATTTTAGAATGTGGATAAAACTAAATTACTACCGGAGCTTTTAATGATTGCTCTTTTATTGATTAAAATATCACGAATTAAAGTTTGGCTAAATGATAACGCCATTGAAATTTATACGAAGGTAAGGTCGAATTCACTGTTGTCTTGCCAGAATGGAGCTCTGTGATTGGTTCCTCTAAAAATGTGAACCAACTTGCTGATTGGCTGAAAAAATTTTCTGCCCTTGTTACTTCGATATTGAAATGCATGTTAGCGTGAAAGAGTACGACAATTTTGGACTGACTATCATTGACTAGAAGAGATACCAGTTTTGTTAGCGAGAGACCAGAGCTCACCTAAGCAATGAAATAGTTTCATCCTTTCATGCCTGCTTTTAAGATTACATGTAGATCCAAATAATTTGGATCAAAATACTGTAATAAGAAGGATCCCCGCTGGTCGAAAATTTACGCTTCCGTGCATGTTGTGTAAGCAATTCACTTTTCGAAGCACATACTGAGCATCATGTTTAGAGGAATGCCAGCTGAAGAAACATTAAACAGAGTATGAATAGGCTCTTGGGAGTAGACAAAGTCCGGGTCCTCGCTCCAGAGGCGCAAAGTTTGGTTTGCGCCACACACTTTTTAATAGGAATGCCCTTTCCCAGCAAAATGAGTAGGTGCTACTGAAAGCATTAGAATGGAGCGAATTATTGCATTCACACTAATACTTCACCTTTTCATTGCAAAGGTTCCTGTTACGCTACTCAGTAAATCTTTCTTGAAATATAATTTCCTTACTCGCACAGCTTGTCCTACAGCCTGCCTTGTTTCAAGTACGAGGATATTTTAATGACGAAAGGCCGATAATTCTTATCCAAGTTGCTTCAAAACGTTGTAATAAAAGTTGTTAAAAATAATTAATAAAAGTTTTCCTGTACTTTTGATGATTAGTAGACTTCGTTTTTATATAGTTTTTCTTGTTTATACAGATAGATAAGTACCATAATTAACCTAAACCTGTTTGCATTCACGAAAGCGTATTTTTTAGTTAATTAACGCATTTGCGCTTTGTACCGGTATCATAAGGTTAACTTGATCAGTCATTAAGGCCATGTACTCTTTAAAGCAAAGCAGAATGTAGATTTTAAGTTGTTTCAAATAATAAGAATTTTATATCTGCAGTAGCAAATATGCTTTCTTAGCTATGCTTGTTTGCTTGCCTTTGAAGATAGATAAGAAATACTGTAAATCAATTAGGCCTACTCACATGATCAAAAAGTCGTGCAACGCATTAATAAACAATTGAGCAAGGGTTAAATGAACATTCAAGATCACGCGACTCTTCAATCCGACTTAAAGTGAAAATAAAATGTTTCAGCTACTAACTTTGTTTTATCGTTTGTGTTGCTTATATCCTTATAAATGACAACATTCCTCTCATTATTGTTTGTTTGTTTTTATTTACGTATAGAGATAGGAGGATATGCCTCCGAAAAGAAGCAAAACTTATGAAAAATTCAATGGTTCCGCGCTCCACCATTATTGTTAGGTGACCTTGTTAACTCAAGCGATCAAGCAATGCAAGATTGTGTTCCTCGATGAGAAATACAACTTTAAGCAATGCATTTAATAAACATGCGCAGTTTCAAGCTCAGTTTTTGTTTTCAGTTAATGGAAAAACACTAAAGCAATAAGGGACTAAATACTTCGTGTTTTCGTTGCACATTACCCTTTTAGTCAACGTTTGATAGAATATTTTGACCGCGACTGCGTTACGATAAAAATCAATGCACATCACCTGACCTACACAACAACAACAACTTTACACAACATCGTCGTTGGAAGCTAGAAACAAAATTTTCATTTAAACAAAAAGTCAGGTAAAAAAATGAATTTCTCTGCCCAGAAAATCCTGAGACCGAAAAAAGGTTTGACATTATGAAAATGATTATAGTTTAGAAATAAACTATGCATGGAAGATGTGTATGTTGCGTACTCTACAAAAGCTAGCCGGAAGATCACTCGTGTTATGAATAAATAAATAATTCGTCTTTTCGGCCAAAGCCTGTGGGAATTCTTGTTTGTTAAAAAGTTCTTACTAAATAACAGTTCAGGTAAGGTAGCATTGTTGTGCGTAACCAAGCCCTCAAAAACCACCCGAAAATCATGGAGACCATAATTATTTTCTCTTTGCTGTAGAGGATGCTTGATCGTTCATGCCCAGCCGATTGCAGGAACAATTGATTTGACAGAGCAATGTTATATAATTTCCCTGTCGTAAAAATCACCATGCATTTTTCGCAATTCCGAAAGTTCATGCTCCACTGCTAGATGTAGGTTTGAACAATAAGCTTGGGTAAGAATGCATCTTTTGGTCATGCTTCTAGAATTTCGTCGAACCTATCAATAATTTACGTGTCCGCATTCCATCGTTATGGCTTCAGCCATTGCAAATTCTGGGCGCTCTCTTGACCGAACAATATTAGATCAGTTCGAGTTATTTCCTTGTAGAAGGAGCAAACAAACGCTTTTTGACTTTTACGGCATTCTCGAAAGCTCATTCGTCTATGATAGATGCTCGTTTAAACAATACCGCTTTTCCGGCCTAGCCAAATGCCCCTTAAGGTCACGAAGCGCATTAATAATTCAGCTATTTCCTCATATCATGCATACCTTTGCCTAAAGTATCAGAGATCTAATTACGATTGGCACATTGAAGCAGTTAGTTAAGTGGCAGCAAAGTCAAGATGGCTACTTCTAAAGTAATCTTTGGGCTATTATTTCTACTTTTTGTGCTTAATTTGGAGATCGACTGCAAATCTCGTGTTGGAGAAATTTGCGGCAGAGGACAACCAGGTAGGTTTTCTTCAATTAACTAATTTTTCAACTAACGATTCTCGTATTTGTTTGCTGAAAGTATTATCACGATATACTTCGATGGTGCTAAATGGAATTATAGAATTTTATTAACAACTTAATCACTCAGCATAATTCGCTAAATAGAAATGGAATAATGACTTTGAAAAACCTCTTCTGGAAGCTCCCTCAAGATGCTTTTATGAGGCTCTGACAGGGGAGGCGGTAGATACTCCCTTGCTTTCATCTTAAATTTTCTCCCGTCTAAACGAACCTTGTCCTCCGGGGAATTTCTTGAATGCTATAAATGTCAGGTTAGCTCCCAAACTCCAGTGCTTTCTATCTACTAACGCTCCCAAGCCCATGTTACGTTTTCGGCCTTGCTCCTTTGTTCTCAAAAGCCCTTATCAGACAGAGCTTCTTTTTCATCTGCGTGAACACTTCTATAGAATTGTTACTAACTTTTGAAACAGGCCTTTGTTTATTGCATTTATCTGAGAATCACATGGATAGTATAGTAATCAAGAAATGACATTCATAGTGGCGCGTGGATACTGATTATTATGCATTCCTTTTTTATTAAAACACGAACCTGAATTTTGCCTATCAGAATATAAGCCTGATCTGAAAGTAAGACAGTCAGACTGAAAGTAAACTCTAAGTGAACAAAGAAATAGACAAACATGCTGCATTTGTACACAAACCTAGTAAGTACGACTCCAGACATTCTCTGAAAAATATTGCTGTCTAAGTAACGGAGGAATTAAGAACAGATTAAGAAAAGAAAATTTCAGGCTCAAAAAAGGCAAGCCTAAGAACACCAAGCCTCGATAAAAGTTTCATCGTTCTTATAAAAAAGAGTGTGAAATAATAATATAAGAAGATTAATTCTAGCTAAAATCTTTGCTTTTCAGGTGACAGGAAGCCCCAAACTCAAAAAGAGAAGGAGGAGGAGGCAAAATCAGAGGAAAATGAAGATGATCCGGCTAACGGTAAATATAGATAATTTTATGAAGCGGATATATACTTAAGTGTTGTAAGCAATATTTCTTCTACTCATAAAAATTGCTTGAATAAACAAGGGTAGCGATATTCAGTGATGAAATAAGTGTTGCCTGCTAGCACGGGTTCCCACGGGGGTCTTGACTTAGGTGCAGGTAGGGACGTGCCGCCCAAGGAAAAAACTTCTACTGATTTTTATACGCAATTTCTGAAAATTTATACCCAAAATTGTACCAAAAATTCAACTCCTACACTACTATGTATACAAAAATGTATTATATTTGTTCAAATCAAACTTCACAAGGAAAAACTAAAATAAGACTGTTGTTAATATAGTTTATAACTATTATCGAGAAGTCAATGCCCTTATTGATACAAATTTTCAGGTTACCAGATTCGCATTTTTGTTATAGCGTATAACTAGGTTTAGCTATTATTGAAGTTTCCACAAGTGATTTGAATTATTGGATGTTCTAACAGCTAAAGAAACCTGAATTGAGTAGTTTTGAAAAGGTTTCTCTTTGTGGATGTGCGATGAAGGTAACACGTGGGTGATTTTTGGAGCTGGAAGTTTTCCTTAGAACAAGCACTGTGGCGGGGGGCTGGGTACTAGTAGCTTTAAGCATACCTACACGACAGACGGTATGAGGCAGATTTCTGCATCATGAAAAGCTGCTAAATACCAAAATCCAGATATCGCTACAGCATCACCAAACAATGCTACTTTTAATTGTTATTCGTTATATTTCTCGAGCAACTGATACAATTTTCTTCATTTCATTAATTATAAATTCTTTGCTAGGAAATTTCTTCTACCAAGGAGACATACGTCTTACACCAGAGGAGAAAAAGAAACTAGATAAGAAGTTAGAAGAAAAAAGCAATGGCCAAAACAGAGATGTCATAGATCTCGAATTTTTCGATTATTTAAAATGGCCAAATCCTCAAAACATCCCCTACGTATTGGACAGCAGCTTGAGTTAGTAATTTAAAATTCATTTCATTCAAGGGTAAAACCAATTTTATTTTCATAGATTAGGTTTAGGTCCCGAATACACCATTTCAACAAAGAGCCTCTTTTTCAAAATTTGCAAAATTTGTTCGTACAAATATTGTGACCCCAGATTCAGATTGAGCACCTTCATTTTAGTGTTGAGGCAAATTTTTACGCTTCTATTCCTGAAGATGTTGATTTTTTAGTGACGAAAATTTTGAAAATCTATAAAGGATTTGACCGTGAAAAATCGCTCGGGGTGAAATTTTACACCCTCGGTCATTTTGCACGATCAAATCCCTTATAATTTTTCAAACTTTAAATCGCTACAGAATCAACATTGTAAGGACTAGAAGCGTAAAACTTTGCGCAACCACTAAAACAAAGG
This sequence comes from Chrysaora quinquecirrha, assembly GCA_014526335.1. Lineage (NCBI taxonomy): Eukaryota > Metazoa > Cnidaria > Scyphozoa > Semaeostomeae > Pelagiidae > Chrysaora > Chrysaora quinquecirrha. Next base: position 8,676,832 of record JACTAT010000040.1, read on the forward strand.
TGCTGAATTCGAATATGACGTCGAAATGTTTCTGTGACACAATTTTCAAATTTTTTGAAAACGAGGCCCTTAGTTGAAAAGGTGTATTGTTTGGGAATAGGAGAAGTAAGGGTTGCCATTGTTTCTTTTTGAAGCCGATGAAATACTGAGAAAACGCATCCTTGCTAAAGTAAAAAATTGTAGAGCCTAAGGAACTCCTGATGGCAACGTCAATCTTTAGTTGCTTTTTCATAGAAGATTAAATGTAATTGAAAAGGCTTCCCTAACTAGAAGGTCTTCAAGAAATCAGAAAACGGAGAATATGTTAATTCTGTTGTAAAATTTGATCTTGAAATTTCACTAGTGGGCCAAATCAACAGGAGGGCCCAATTCCTTGAGAACAAACTTACGTCTGTATAATCATCAAGCGTTAATATCAAAGAAATGAATGGTGATTCGTGCTTGCTCTAGTAATTTTGTGACTGCAAAAACATTTTATGATTGGAGAAGATGTTATTTTCCGGCCATGGCGTAAACTTGTCATTTGACACGTGTGCCAAAGGCGCAAAGGCGCCCCCACGTAGGGGGGTACAGGGGAATGCTTCCCCGAAAATTTTGGAATTTTCTTTGTCCAGACTCGCTCTCCGGTTGGCTTTCCGTGACTAAAATATGCTATATCTGACAATAACACCATTCTATTTCACCAGCTTATTCGAACACTCCTCATTCTACTGAGAGATTCAGTTTGCTGACCGATTTGTTTAGGTACCACTGCCCTCGCACATCCTTCTTTTCGAAAATTCAAAAACTTGAATTAATTAAAGCGTGATTATTTAGCGATGATTCAAAGAGCTGCTTTTACAGTACTGCGTATTTGGATTTGGGGGATTTTTCTAAATTGTAAAGTGGAGTTTGTTTGGGGAGTTTTACTTGGACCATTCACTTGTTGATTGATGTTATTTTCGCCATAGAACAGATCGTCAACCTTACGTTTAGGAGAAATTATGACAATTGTTGAAGAAAAGGGCCCAATTCTACTGGGCCAAAAGCCGAAAACTTAGCTTTGTTACTGGGCCAGGACGAGGCCCAGTAGTCACAATGTTGAAAGATGCCCTGACTGCTGGATGCAAGTGGAGCAGCTAAGACAAATGTTTCGGCTGATCTTAGCGCTCTCGGCTGAGCTTCTTTGAAATCATAAAGGCATCAATAAAGTTCTTTGTAATATTGTTTGCTAATTACAGAATAAATTTCTCATAAAGTATGTTTTATAAGATCAAACTTTAATAGGAACATCGAGGCTTCATTTTCCGATAAATTAGAACAATGTAAGAACATGACCAGCCTCAGATGAAATATAAGAAACAAGAAAATATGTTTTAGAAGTTTCTTTCATTTTAACAGAACATAACTCTGTATTTACTTAATTAAATTATTAGAAGATATGCAAAACCGTTGCTCATTTTTCGTAGAAGAATTTTATTGTGTTTCGTTGCAGAAAATCAATGTGAAATAAGAAAAACATAACGCACACTCGACCCAAAAAATTATTCGTAAAAGTAGAACATCAAGCCTCAGAAAGAATGATCTTGTTGTTTATGAAAAAAAATTGCATATTTAATTCATATATAGTTATCCACTGACAGCATAAATTTAATCCCAACAACATGAAAACTAAGGGCAGGTTTTAGGCAATGAGAAAAACTTTATTAGAAACTACAGGAAATTCTGCAAAGATTTCAGTTAGCTAATTGTGAAAGTCATCAGCATTCTAGAAATTCAGAAAAATTTTGCAACAGTTGAAAATTAAGAACCTGATGAAGAGCCCTTAGAGAAGTAAAATGAAAACATATAATACAACTATATAACAGTAGTATTTGGTTATTTTAGGTCAGGAAGGAAAAGTTCAGATCAAAGCAGCCATTCGAGATTTTCATTATTATACTTGTCTTAAATTCAAAGAAAAAACAGCTGATTCTAAAGACTATCATATCAAATTCGTTGATTACGGAGGGTAAGAAAAACTGCAACTACTAATACCGAATAATAGGAAGCGATGAAACAAAATTTTGCTTTGCCAATCATTTGAAGAAAAATATTGGTTGACAAGTTAAGTAAGTGTTGTCCTATTCAGAATCGTGTTAATCGTTCCTAGGTTATTGTTTGGACACGAGATAGATTCTCTCTTGACCTGTTAGTACACAGAAACAATAAATGAATATATGAAACCTATACATTGTTCTATTGTGTATCTTTAACAAGTATATGACGCTTCTCCCACGTATTCTTTTAGACACTGTGACAGCATCACGGGTGGTTTCCTTCCATCAAATATCAGGTGTTAGAAAAAAGAACGCATAAGAAAGCATACTCTGAAAAACCATATTTTGTTCTCCATGTTATTATAATTCACATTGTATAAGGTGAAGGTTAAATCCTGTATTTAGCGCCAGTCGTTAGGATCTCAGTAGGAGGTTGACTAATTGAGACCTCGATTCTTGCTAGGGCTAGAACTCCGATCTCGCTGAGCTGCTGACACTACGAGTCAGCTTGACAAGGCCACGACGCAATAAAGACGCAATAGGACAATAGGTTTGAACACATGCCAACACTGCTTTGAGTGTTACAATAATAAAGGATAAAAGTTATGAAAGGGAAAACGTTACGTTATTTTCCTCTTAGTTACCAGGATATTCATCATCGCCTTCTTTCCTTTCTATCAATATCTAGATGTTCTTCCGACGTTGGAGCAAAATATATAGACGAAAAAGGGATGGATCATCAGGTTCTATCGATTGGTAAAGGTTGTGAATACAAGGGAACAGTAATTCATGAGATGCTGCATGCTGTCGGGCTTTTTCATGAGCATGGTCGACTTGATAGAGACCAATATATCAAAGTTTTCACAGATCACATCATAGATGGTGAGTTTATAAAAGATAACATAACATCACGACTTTTTTATATTTGAATACAGATACTGGTTTCTGCACTCAAAGAGGCTCAAAATCATTTTAATGAAAGAGCTTAATGTTTTCTAAATGTTAAGGTCTGGCTAAATTAAGAGAAATGTCGTGCGCGACATAATTCTGGGAGGTAACAGAAACATTTCTTGTCTCCGCTTCTAGGGGACATGTTGCCCGCTTCTGACTCGCAAGTTTAGCTGCCCTGGGAGATACACCGATTGAAATGTCGCGCGAGGCATGTTTCCTAGTTTAGCTATAGTTTTAAGTTAATTTTATGAATTTGTTATGGATTCATGAGGAATTTTATAGTGATTACGAATTTCAATGTTGGCAATTTGAACTCTCGCTTAAGTTGTGGAAGTGTACAAAATGACTGTCTCAAAAGTAATTTTCGACGATTCATAGACAGCAATAAGACTGCGCTTCATTCGATGCTTTTCCACAATTATGCATAACTGTACTGGACTGATATTGAACTTTGGCGGCAATATTTCAGTGCAGTGAATGCAAGCAATGATAAAAAAATTTATGCATAGTACAAGTGGACAGCCTATTGAAGTAGAAAACTAGATTCAGATGAAAAATGATTAAAATGCAATTACGAACGTAGAATACATCTAAATGACTAGACCATTTGCTTTTTCTACACAAAGCAGTTTGTGGCAGTTTGAAACAGGAAGGATATTGGGAAATATATACATAAGACGTAAAAACAATAAAAAACAACATCAATGTCCAAAACAATGCGTTTAAACGATTGAAACCAATACAGAAGTCGAAAACAGCAGCATTTTGTAAATGCAATGTAAGCTCAATTCTGTCTTACGTCATCATGACGTCATGCTAACTAAGCGAGATTTCAAATTGAAATTCATAATCTCCATAAAATTCCCTATTGATTCATGCCCAATTCTTAAAATTAACAAACAAGGTTCAGGGGACCTCATTTTGTGACATAATGACTATGCTGCAGAGCGACTTGATGTGGAAGTGATTGCGTGGCAGAAGAATAATCTTGAAAATTTACATTTTTGGCATGGGTAGGTAAGGTAAAAGCAATTTATTTTTGTCAAAGAACAAGAAGTATCTGTTCACGCAAATTGAGTTATGAAAGATTAAGAGCTTTACGCAGTTAAGAAATTTCTATTTTTGCATAGGAGAAACCCTTCAAACAAAAATTTGCAAATTTAAATCATTTGTGGTCATAATGAACGCCTTTTGTCATATTGATAGGTTATTCTTGTTTTCAGAAGACAGTACCAAAAAATACGATTCGACAACGGAATGTGAAAAATACACCCTTAAAGTTGTTAAAAAATACATCAGATTTTTCATTGTAAAACTATTCTCCTTTTTACGAAGGACCAAATATTACGCACACGTTGATTTCTGAGTTACCATAACAAGGACCTAATAACTATTTTTAACCTTCGTTTCTTGTGAAACAAAGGTCATTTCAACAATGCAATCACATTTCATCAACTCTTTTACTGCTATATAAGGGTGTTCCAAAAAAAGAAACCCGGTAAATATCCCGGTACTCATAATACTGAAGGAATGAGAATTGTGCTGACATCAATATATAATACTTTACTTCATGAATAACGAATTAAGCAACTTCTTTTTGGGGTTGTGGCAAATTTTTACGCCTCTAGTGCTTACGATCTTGATTCTGCAGCGATTGAAAGTTTGAAAATTTACAAGGGATTTGACCATGTAAAATGACAGAGGGTTAAAAATTTCACCCCCAGTAATTTTTTACGGACAAACACTTTATAGAATTTCCAACTTTTAACACCTATAAAATCAATATCTTAACGCCTAGAAGCATAAAACTTTGTCTCAACACTAAAAGGAAGGTGCCGAATGCGAATCTGAAGTCGAAATTTCTCTATGAACTAATTTCTAATTTTTTTTTAAAACGAGGCCCTTAGTTGAAGTGGTCTCAATAAGTTGTTTTAATAAACCCTTGCTGTGACTTATTCCAGCAACAGAAATCCTCAATTGCATGAAATGTGAATAGAGTTTGTGCACATGCTTTATTTATCATTGAAATTCATTACATCATATACTTGTGAAGATGAAATATTGAAAACCTATCCATCTACTGACAAAAGTGTATGTACACAGCAAGTATTATGAAAAAATTTTATTGGCCTTGAAGCTGCGGTTCGCAAATAAAAACAATTTTTAAAGCGACCTCCTTTTTTCCAGAATACCCTGTAGCATCTAGCAATAAAAATTTTTTGTTGGAAACCATTCGAAATTGAGGCAACCCCGTATACGACGTATGCTTTGTTTTATTGCCACAACAACTTTTACGTCAAAATATTTTTCATGCCTTGGTAAATTCAGTTTGCCTATACCCTAAAATGTTACCACATTGGTCTCCGTGAAGGAAACATAATTCTTGGTGTATTAGAAGATAAAGGATAGCCAATGAACAATAATAGCTACTGCACAGCTACTTTATGCTTGAGAAATTTCTGAGTTTATACAATGGAAAACAACTGCGAGTACTTACTTCAAAGTAGGATAGTAATATAGTAGCTATGCCTATTTGCTGTAAAGTGATCAGACTTTCAAATTAATTTTTAGAATTCGTTGGACAATTTGTAGTTGAACACCATCAGACAAGTCTTGGAATTCCATATAACTACGGTAGTCTGATGCATTATCGACTAAATGCATTTACGAAAGACGGATCTAATACAATGGAACCAATTGGAGATACGGGAGGTGTAGAAATTGGACAGAGAGAGGGTTTCGCCGACTCCGACATCGAGCAAGTGAGAATTCTCTACAACTGTCCAAAGGTTAACTTTGTTAAAAGAGCAAATTTCCCAAGAAATGAAACAGTCAGCCAATTTTATGAAAGAAGAGAGAAACGCAAGATTGAAAATGGAGGCAACAAGAAACCCGATGACGAAAAAGGTGGAAGATGTGAAATGTTTGCTAAAATGCAAGCAAAGCAATCGTCATGATGAAGCTTTTTATGCTTCCAAGATTAAAATTTGTTTGCTGTCTTATGAAATATGACATAGTTACAAAATATACAAGCACATATTTTGGAATACTCAATTCGAAATTTCAAGATAAAATAAAAGATTTCTGTGTTGTTGTTTTTTTAATTATAACCTCGATCCCTGTTTGTGTGTTATCATATGTCCCAACATATGTTTTACCTGGTATCGATATAAACAAAAGGCATTTTTAGATAGCTACAAACCCTTCTTACGCGGTAATTCTCGAATGCTAAATTCCATGTGTTTTAAAGCTTTCTCTTGAGAATCTTTTGAAGCATTAATAGATATACAAGGACCCAATTTTTATACAATAATATATTATTTCCTTCGCTACGAATGTCCGTGAAATTTTTTTACTTGAGCCTCAGTTCGTTTTTTCGTCATAAGTAAGACTCTGCTCGCGTGAAATAATGCTTGTTGCTAGTGCTAATGCTGATGGATAGCTCACTAAGTTTATGCCTTTATTTCCCTAATTGAAAACCAATAAACACGATTTCACTTAAAATCAGCAAGGGAGAAATAAAAGAAGAGGCAGGTTATCAGGGAACATAAATAATACTAAAAAGTCAGGTTTCACAGTTGTCATTGTCATATAAATAACTGTAGAGCTGGTGACCTTTTTGCTGATTTTAAATGTAACAGTGTTTGTTTGCAAGAGAAAAAGGAAAAAGAAGCGTTCAATACTCAAGAGAATTAATAAACGTCCTAATTGTAAACGCAACGAAACCCTGCAAATGCCTGGGACAGTGCAAAACATTTTATTTCTACCGGAGCTTTTAATTATTGCTCTTTTATTGATTTAAATATCACGGCTTAAAGTTTGGCTAAATGATAACGCCATTGAACTTTATACGAAGGTAAGGTCGAATTCACTGTTGTCTTGCCAGAATGGAGCTCTGTGATTGGTTCCTCTAAGAATGTGAACCAACTTGCTGATTGGCTGAAAACATTTTCTGCCCTGGTTAGCTACTTCGATATTGAAATGCATGTTAGCGTGAAAGAGTACGACAATTTTGGACTGACACTCATTGACTGAGATACCAGTGTTGTTAGCGAGAGACCAGAGATCGCTAAAGCAATGAAATAGTTTTATCCTTCCATGCCCTCTTTTAAGATTACATGTAGATCCAAATAATTTGGATCAAAATACTGTAATAAGAAGGATCCCCGCTGGTCGAAAATTTACGCTTTCGTGCATGTTGTGTAAGCATATCACTTTTCAAAGCACATACTGAGCATCAGGTTTAGAGATATGCCAGCTGAAGAAACATAAAACAGAGTATGAATAGGCTCTTGGGAGTAGACAAAGTCCGGGTCCTCGCTCTAAGAGGCAAAAAAATTGGTTTTCGCCACACACTTTTTTATGGGAATGCCCTTTCCCTAAACCTGTCTGCATTCATGAAAGCGTATTTTTTAATTAATTAACGCATTTGCGCTTTGTACGGTATCATAAGGTTAACTTGATCACTCATCAAGGCCATGTACTCTTTAAAGCAAAGCAGAATGTAGTTTTTAAGTTGTTTCAAATAATAAGATCTTTATATCTGCAGTAGCAAATATGCTTTCTTAGCTATGCTTGTTCGCTTGCCTTTGAAGATAGATAAGAAATACTGTAAATCAATTAGGCCTACTCACATGGTCAAAAAGTCGTGCAACGCATTAATTAACCATTGAGCAAGGGTTAAATGAACATTCAAGATCACGCGACTCTTCAATCCGACTTAAAGTGAAAAATAAAATGTTTCAGCTACTAACTTTGTTTTATCGTTTGTGTTGCTTATATCCTTATAAATGACAACATTCCCCTCATTATTGTTTGTTTGTTTTTATTTAGGTATAGAGATAGGAAGGATATGCCTCGGAAAAGAAGCAAAACTTATGAAAAATTCAATGGTTCCGCGCTCCACCATTATTGTTAGGTGACCTTGTTAACTCAAGCGATCAAGCAATGCAAGATTGTGTTCCTCGATGAGAAATACAACTTTAAGCAATGCATTTAATAAACATGCGCAGTTTCAAGCTCAGTTTTTGTTTTCAGTTAATGGAAAAACACTAAAGCAATAAGGGACTAAATACTTCGTGTTTTCGTTGCACATTACCCTTTTAGTCAACGTTTGATAGAATATTTTGACCGCGACTGCGTTACGATAAAAATCAATGCACATCACCTGACTTAACACAACAACAACAACTTTACACAACATCGTCAGTGGAAGCAAGAAACAAAATTTTCATTTGAACAAAAAGTCAGGTAAAAAAAATGAATTTCTCTGCCAGAAAATCCTGAGACCGAGAAAAGGTTTGACATTATGAAAATGATTATAGTTTAGAAATAAACTATGCATGGAAGATGTGTATGTTGCGTACTCTACAAAAGCTAGTCGGAAGATAACTCGTGTTATGAATAAATAAATAATTCGTCTTTTCGGCCAAAGCCTGTGGAAATACTTGTTTGTTGAAAAGTTCTTACTAAATATCAGTTCAGGTAAGGCAGCATTGTTGTGCCTAACCAAGCCCTCAAAAACCACCCGAAAATCATGGAGACCACAATTATTTTATCTTTGCTGTAGAGGTTTCTTCATCGTTCATGCCCAGCCGATTGCAGGAACAATTGATTTGACAGAGCAATGTTATATAATTTCCCTGTCGTAAAAATCACCATGCATTTCTCGCAATTCTGAAAGTTCATGCTCCACTGCTAGATGTAAGTTTGAACAATAAGCTTGGGTAAGAATGCATCTTTTGGGTCATGCCTCTAGAATTTCGTCGAACCTATCAATAATTTACGTGTCCGCATTCCATCGTTATGGCTTCAGCCATTGCCAATTTAGGGCGCTCTCTTGACCGAACAATATTAGATCAGTTCGAGTTATTTCCTTGTAGAAGGAGCAAACAAACGCTTTTTGACTTTTACGGCATTCTCGAAAGCTCATTCGTCTATGATAGATGCTCGTTTGAACAAAACATTATGGCCGCTTTGCCGAACTAGCCAATGCCTCTAAAGGTCACGAAGCGCATTAATAATTCAGCTAGTTCCTCATGTCATGCATAAATTTGCCTAAAGTATCAGAGATCTAATTACGATTGGCACATTGAAGCAGTTAGTTAAGTGGCAGCACAGTCAAGATGGCTACTTCTAAAGTAATCTTTGCGCTATTATTTCTACTTTTTGTGTTGAATTTGGAGATCGACTGCAAATCTCGAGTTGGTGAAATTTGCGGCAGAGGGCAACCAGGTAGGTTTTCTTCAATTAACAAATTTTTCAAGTAAAGATTCTCATATTTGTTGCTAAAAGTATTATCACGATATACTTCGATTTCATTTATTAGCTATATGCGGTCCTAAATGGAATTATAGAATTTTATTAACAACTTAATCACTCAGCATAATGGGAGCATAATTCACTAAATAGAAGTGGAATAATGATTTTGAAAAACCTCTCTTGGATGCTCCCTCAAGATGCTTTTATGAAGCTCTGAGAGGGGAAGGGGGAGGTAGTTGCCCCCTTGCTCCCATCTAAAAATTGCTTCCATCTAAAAATTTTTTGAATGGTTCAATTTTCGATTATCTCTCAAGCTTCCGTGCTTTCTACTAATGCTCCATAGTGGTTCGTGTTGTTGCTTATTGGTTATTTCTTGACGGTTGTTAATGCCTGAGGGTCATTCATGCCGATGAAATTGAAGTGCCGTTTGGTGATTTGATGCCGTAATTTAAGTTACAATCTAGATGAAATCTGTACTTTCCAGGTGACAAGAAGCCCCAAACTCCAAAAGAGAAGGAAGAGGAACGCAAAGCAGAGGAAAATAAAGATGATCCAGCTAACGGTAAATATCGATAATTTTGTGAAACTGACAAATACTAAGTGTTATGAGCACTTTATCTCCCACACAAAAAAAACAAGGTTATAGCGATATTCAGGGTTGATGAAAGAAATTTTGCCTGTTTGTGCGGGTCCTCAGGTACGGGGGGGGCGGGGGTTACTTGACTTAGTTGTAGATAGGGAAGTGCCATCCAAGTTTAAAAATGCATATCCATTATATACACCGAATTCTTGAGAATTTTTACGCAAAATAATACCCAAATATCAACTCCTACACTACTTTATATGCCCAAATGTATTATAATATGTCTGTTCAAATCATACTTTGCCAAGGAAAATAAAACAAGACAGTTGCTAATAAAGTTTATAACTTTTATCGAGAAATCAATGCGATTATTTATACAGAGATGTCAGAGAACTGAGACCCATTTTTTTTACAAAAATTAAGAAAAACGATACTCTTTGGGCGGCACATCCCCAGAACTAAGATATATTAAAGTGCCCCCGGGGCACGGGTTTCTTCTCTATGTTTTAAATCTGAACAATTATTCAACACGTACACGAAGCACACATTCTCGGCCCGGGGGCTCTGTACTAGGGTATTATTAGTTATGTAACGTGGCTGCACGGTAGACAGTATGAGGCTGATTTCTGCATTTTGAAAAGCTGCTAAATTCCCAAATAGAGATATTGCTACAACATTAACAAGCAATGCTGTCATTAACCACTGAATGTTATTCTATATATTTCTCGAACCATTGATACAATTCTCTTCGTTTCATTGATTTTTATCTAAATTCTATGCCAGGAAAATTTTTCTACCAAGGAGACATACTTCTTACACCAGAGGAGAAAAAGAAACTAGATAAGAAGTTAGAAGAAAAGAGCAATGGCCAAAACAGAGATGTCATAGATCTTGAGTTTTTCGATTATTTAAAATGGCCAAATCCTCAAAACATCCCCTACGTATTGGACAGCAGCTTGAGTTAGTAATTTAAAATTCATTTAATTCAAGGATGAAACTGATTTTTTTGAGAGTTCTGCGTGGGGACTATTTACAACTATGGAAGGTTTGACCGTTGCTTTGTCACATATTCATCTTTGATTTGTAGACTTTTATTTTGCCCCATAACAAAAATGCATTTTAACTAAGAAACTCTCGATGACATGGCAACGAAAATCTGCAGCTGTTTTTTCATTAAAGATAAAACGTAATTTAAAATACTTCTCTTACTAGAATGTTTTCATTTAATTTTGAAAACATAAAATAATCAAAATAATACGCAAGAAATTTTTCCTCATAATTGAAAACAAAATCTTGATGAAGAACACTTATTGAAAGTTAGAGAAGAAAAATGAAAAACAAATTACCACATATAACAGCAGTTTATTTGGTTATTATAGGTCAAGAAGCAATAGTTCAGATCAAAGCAGCCATTCGAGACTTTCATTATTATACTTGTTTAAAATTCAAAGAAAAACCGGCTGATTCTAAAGACTATTATATCGAATTCAGAGACAATGATAGGTAAGAAAAACTGCAACTACTAATACCGAATTAATAAGAAATGCTGAGTTAGGATTGTGTTTTAACACCAACAGTTTGCGGCATACTGTTGGAAAACCATTAAGAATAATTTAAGAATCTAAGTAAAAAATGGAACTCTCTCTGTCTACACAGAACCAGCGGTTTGGTTTTGACGAGGACAGATTCAAAAGCTCCTAAAAAAAGAAAGCCCTTACTTAGCCAATGATTTGAAAACAATGCTCACTGTATATTCGGCACAATTTTGGTTGTCAAGTTAAGTAAGGGTTGTTCTATGACAGAATCGTGTAAATCGTGCCCTAACAGGACAACAGTTTCAAAATCATGCTAACATTGCTTTGAGTGTTACAATAATAAAGGAAATAAGTCATGATAGAAAAAAAGTTATGTTATTTTCCTTTTCGTTACCAGCATATTCATCATCGCCTTAATTTTCCTTTCTGTACATATCTAGATGTCATTCCTACATTGGGGCAAAATTCATAGGTGACGGTAAAGATCATCAGCCTCTATCGATTGGTAGAGGTTGCGAATACAAGGGAACAGTAATTCATGAGATGCTGCATGCTGTCGGGCTTTTTCATGAGCATAGTCGACTTGATAGAGACCAATATATCAGAGTTTTAGCAGATCACATCAAAGATGGTAAGTTTATAAACATAATATTCACATCACGTCTTTCATATATCTGAATACAGATATACTGGTTCCTGAATTTCAAGATGCTCAAAAATCACTTTGTATGAAAGAACTTAATGTTTTCTAAATGTTAAGGCCTGGCTGAACTAGGAGACATGTTCGGCTCTTCTCACTTGCACGATTAGCCGCCCTAGGAGACACGCCGAATAAAATGGGGCGCAGGACATGTCTTCTTGTTAAGCCATAGATTAAGCTGCTAGTCAGTTACTTAATGTCACAAAATTAGCTCCGGTCAACTTTTTAGTTAATTCTTTGAATTTGGTATAGCTTGACATAGAGTTTTATGGAGATTACGACTTTTAATGTTGGAAATTTGAAATCTCGCTCTTATTGGTATGACGTCATGATGACGTAAGACCAACTACATCTTGCATTGTAAATACAAAATGCTGCTATTTTCGACTTCTTCTATGTTGTCAATGGTTTAAGCGCATTATTTTGGATAATGTAAGGTATAGTGTTTCGTTTGGTTTTACTTTACGTCTTTTTTATATATTTCCTAATATCATTGTGACGTCATAATAACGTCATGTCTTAAACTGCTTAAAAGTCAATCATGGTAGCAATTAACTAACAAAATGTAGTCTTCAAGTCTGAAAACATATGAAAAACGCATACAAGGGGCATACAGCTAAAGCAAGGCAGTCTTGGAGGATTTCATTCATTCAAGAGCTGTCAGAGGGGATCCATAGAGATCCTTATTTTCTACTGATTCTCAATTGATCATTCGGCAATACACTACACACTGAAGTAGCTATGTCCAACACATTCACACATGACTGGGAAAGCCGTTAAAGCGCAGGAGCTTGACTTAGAATATTTCAGAGTCTAAATTAGATCAGAACGACTCTGACTGCTATGTACAAGCTTCATTTTAACATTTAAAGAAGGAGAATCCTTTGTTTGCAGGACTGCGTCGATTGTTCCGTTTCTGCTTTGTAATCTAGAATAAGCTTAAAAAGCTGGCAACGAAAAGGAAGTCAAGGCCAAAGATTCGCTAGCTTGCCATTTATGGGGAGAGTGACCTCTCGCATATTTCGGAATGTTAGAGCAATTAAAGTCATCGTGCATGCATCAAAAAAGGGACTATACCAGTTGCAAACCAGGTGCCAGATTTATGAATTATTGATCGTACCAAGTGCTGAAGACTCGTGACACTTTACATGCCAAAAATTTCCGTCGAGGAAACTGATCCACAAATCATCTTTACGAGCGATGAGTGTTTTGCAAGCCTCAAATTCTATTCGATCTTGAGTTAACATGTCGTTGAACTGGTTACAAGGCCGCAGAGAACCGAAAAAAGATTGTTTGCCAAGGCACATAGTAATAATGAGATTATACCAGAGGTTTTATCCCGTTTGTAACGTTGTTGTAAGCGGGCTGAAAGTATTCAAAAATTTTGCAAGTAAATTGGTGTAATCAATGAGTCTGGCTCTGCAGCATATTTATAAAATAATTGAAGGGTTTTGAAGTCTGTCTGTGTCAAGTCAAATAATCAGTGCTAGGCAGCAGTTCGTTCTCGTTCTGACTCTTAGTCCACGTTTACACGGTAGTGGATGGTAGTTTAAGTGCCATGATACAATGATTGTCCACGACGTGATCCGCGGCAAACTAGTTCCCTTTCTTAAGTGGATCAAACGTGGTGCGAATAGCGGAGCGGAAGTTATTTCGGTTTACCTCGAGCTCGTATGTTGCACATCCTTGTTAGCAGGATCTAAAGCTAATCTTGTTGTCTTCCGCTGTTCCCTTCGCACTGATTGGTGTGTTTCACAATGCCAAATATGCAGCACTTAACGGATTTGCTGCTTTGTATCAAAATTAGGATTTTTATATCCAACCGCTACCAAATGTTGTTTCGTAAGATTCTTAAAATTTATACCCTTTAGAGTATCGGGCAGAGAACCTGTTGCTGCATTCATCTGTAGCAGGTATGATCTTAATTAACATCATTTGGCAAGAAAGTTGCATGCATCCGTCGCATAGTGTTCAAGGGATCAGGACATGACATCGTTGAACATTGTGAATGTTAAAGCACAAGGTGTTCCAAAATGAACCTGGTAAAGAAACCTTCGTAACAAAGCGTAAATTACATTTTTAAGCATAAAATTTTTTATACATCTTCTGAAAGGAGTAAAAATTATGCTGACACTACTTTATAATGCTTTACGTTATGAGAACACAAGGAAATAGCAAAATACTTGACACAATATATTTTTAGTGGACAAAAAAACAGTCTATTGTGTAGTGCAAAAAGTGAAATCAATTTTATTCTTCTAAATCAATCACTTTTAGAGCCCTTGGCCTGAACTGGTCAATGGTTGTATCAATTAACTACGCTGTAACTTATCCCAGCACCAGAAAATCCTCATGCCATGGAATGTGCATTATGTGCGTGCAAATGCTGTATTTATCAATGAAATTCATTAAAGGCATATTTTCGTCAATATACATACTTCGCAAATATATAAAGGTCAAAAAATTCGTGGATAATTTTTTTCGGGGCACACAAGGTAGCAATGCAGACGTCATAAACACAAAGCTTCCGTATTTGGTACTTGGTATCAATACAGTAAGCAGTAAACGTACAGTAACTGGTATCCCTTGTTTGTTGACTGTTATTACTTCACAGTCCTCTCTCATTTGAAAGGTGGCTAAGTATCTTGCAGATACAATGCCACACATAGACAGGTACAAGTATTTGTCTTTGTGCGAATGAGTTGCGGTTACTTCTGTGTGTATTGCCGAATGATCAATGAATGAACTTCGGAAAGTAAGCATAAGCATTGTCCGAGGGCGACGTTTATTAGAGGAAATACGGTAAGTATTCTCTTGCGATCCATACCAAATTAACAAAAAAGATTCACAGGAACTCATTTTGTGACATTAGGACAGTGACTATGCTGAAGAGTGACTTGACCTGGAAGGAATTGTGTAGCAGCAGAATAACCTGGAAAAATAGAAAATTTCTGGTATTGGTAGGTAAGGCAAACTCAAGAAGTACCTGTTCACACAAATAAAGACATGATAGACTTAAACCTTTACGCAGTTAAGAAATTTTTATTTTTGTATGGGAGAAACCATTCAACCCTCGTGGGAGGTACTTAGTATTATTTGGGTGTGGGTATGTGACGCTCATGTGGGTGGGTTTTTGGCCCTGAAATTCTCTAAACATGGGTATGATTTCAACCAAAATTCCATAAAAGAGGGTGGGAAATTGAGCAAAGAAAGCCAAAAATTAGATCAGCAATCACGTTGAAATCGCGAAGATGTTCGTAGTACAATTTCAAGCAGAAACAAAGCCGAGAAAGTCTTATTACTCACATATTCCGTTTACTTTTACACATAATATAGATTTGTTTCTGCATAGGTGTACATTATAAGTGGGTGGGTTTGCAAAATCTGGGCAGCATAACCCTGTCCATCCATAAGTCATTTACCCCCCACCCGGGATTCAACCTGAAATGGCAAAATTTATTCATTTCTAGTCATATTGAACGCTTTTTGTCGTATAGGTTATTCTTGTTGTTTCAGATAAGATTTTTCATGGAAAAATTATTCTCTCTTTTACGAAGGACTAAATTTTACGTACACGTGTTTTTGAGTTATCATAACAAGGACTTAATAACTATTGTTAACCTTCGTTTCTTGTAAACAAAGGTCATTTGAACAATGCAATCACATTTCGTCAACTCTAAGGCCCCGTTTACACTGTATCGGATCACTTTTTGATCCGCTACAAAAATTGTTCCCAGTATGAAAACATGTTCTCTTTGCCCTTCCGTTTACACTGTACCGGATCAGTTTTCGTTCGCCAAATCAAGCATGCGCACTTTTACATCTCATCCTACAACAACAATAAGGCCTAACGCTTTTGGCGCCAGAAAGTAATGATTGTGATTTTGCAGAAGATAAAAATAACAGAAGATAATGGCAAAGCAAATAAAAAACCTCAAAGTTATGCGAATAACAATGCTGAAGAAGAAAAAGCCTTTACTTGGACAAAAGAGGAGATAGGCCTAGCTATCTCTCTTGCTTCGAGTACCTTGAATCCAAGACAAGTCAAGCTCCTGCTGGCATTGACTTGGAGACAGTAAAATCCAAATAAATCCAAGAAGGAGAATGATAAAAACGCACATTATATTTTTCATTGTCAAAATCATTTCTCAAGAATGATGTTTGTAACTCCACGACTCAACAAGCAACCAGATAAAATTTATGCGGGAAAATTTAGCCTCCATGTGAATAGAAATTGGCCTCTTTGCGAATCAGCATCAAAAAGTGTATCGGATAGAAGCGTTTACACTGTAGCGGATCACTTTTTGATCCGAACAGGTACCAGATTGATCCTCTTTCCTAGCAGGTACAAAATGTGTACGGATAGGTGTACAAAAATTGTATCGGATCACTTTTCGTGTGTAAACGGAAGCCTTATCCGATACACTTTTTGTAGCGGATCAAAAGTGATCCGCTACAGTGTAAACGGGGCCTAAGGATCCCTTACTGTTAGACGAAGTACACTGAATTGAAGTTGACCTGTGGTCTTTTTATGAAATACATGTTTGAAGAACTCAAACATGATGTAGGGGTTTTCGGCAAACCGGATGAAACATACCCAATTAGATAGGAATCAGGAATGTTGTAACAAAAGATAAGAATTTCGATTCTCTATCCACACAATCAAAACAATCAATGAGTTGAGTCATTTACTTCAATTGCAATTCAAATGCACACAATCAAAACAATGGGGAAGGCTGTTTTGAATCTACAAAATTTGGCATGATTTGGACAACCAACTCATTAGGAAGCCGTTATGAGCCAAAACCTGGACCAAGCAATAAAGCTGGAAACCTGTGGAATGAGTGGGAATCAACGGAACAGAAGGGATGAAATGGAACAGGCTGAAACAAGGTTGGAATAATTTGGAATCGGAAGGAACAAATGGGAATAAAGTAGGAATGAGTGGCAATCAGAGGTGACAAGGGGGAACAAAAAGGGAATCACTACGAAAGATAAATGAGCAATTGAGAAAAAAGGGGAAATTCCCGCAAACAAGCGAGAACAATTTGAAACAAAATGGGGATCAATGACGATCGAGGGGAAAAGCAAGAAAAACGCCCGAAACAGCTAGGATCACATAAAACAAGTGAAAAAAGCGAGAATTCTTCTGCGTTCTATTTTCAAGCTGCAAGCTAATAGGCTGATCCCAGGCTGATGTGGACTGATCTCATTCTTCAAACATGGCTAATGGGTACCTTTAGTTTTATATGGAACACCTTTGTAAAGAACTCGAGGCAGAGGCCATGTTTACACGATACCGTTTACATTTGTAGTCCAGAGGGTGAGTGGGGAGTATTACCACCTGAGCTGGGACTTTATAGGATAAACATTTTCGGGGTCACTTTTTGGCGTAGATTGCGAATCTGGATGTTGATCGGTGATTCTGGGGGGCTTTTCGGAGATACAGGGGGGTTTTCGGAGAAATAGAGAGGGACTTATTTATTCATAATGATAGCAGTCCTTTTAGCAACAGGAGCCAGGGGGTATTCTTTGTCAACAAATTCAATCAAATCGTGGATGGATAAAGATTCTTATTAAAGGGGTTACCTTGGTGGGATCGGTGGGCTAGTTTGGGGGGCTGAGGGTTTAGAGCGAAGCGTTCAATAGGAAGGCACGCACTTCTAGTCCGGTCTGAAAGCACAACAATCGTGCAAAATATGATACCAGCATTAAAATTTCACAAAATATGCAGTTTGAGTCGTAGAAAACGATGAAAAACAGACACAAGCTGAAAAATGCCCCTATGATCTATTTTTAGAACAGGGTGCTAAGCCCCAGTCCTCAGAATGATGAAATCGATTTTAGAGTCATTGGTTACCAGTATAACCATGAAATTTAGTATTTCTAAGTAAATTGACCTGTACAATACCATAAAAATCAAATGAGGCAAATAAAGTACCCTATTTTCTATATTTAGAGCAAGGGGCTCAGTCCCAGTCCTCAAAACCGTAAAATTTATTTAGGAAGATATATTGCCTGTATAACCATGAAATTTAGTATTCCTAAGTAAATTGACCTGTACAATACCATAAAAATCAAATCAGGTCAGTAAATTACCCTATTTCCCATATTTAGAACAGGGGGCTTGGTCCCAGTCCTCATAACCGTAAAATTGATTTAGGAGGTTATATTACTCGTGTAACGATGAAATTTAGTATTTCTGTTCCCTTCACAGCACCTGTCCCAGTCCACAGAGTTATTACCCTATTTCTAAGTTAACAAAACATATGATATACAAACCAAATAGTACAGAACGATTGACGGTCTACTGATATTATCTCAGTCAAAACATTGGCCACTGCATTCACACAATTCCGTGCACTCTAATCCATAGCGCTTGCACTTGCACCTGGTTATGCAACTCCGTTTGCAACCGCATTAACCAGTTCATGGCAGGCCTGTGACGCTTCGGATATCAGTGTCCAAATAGGAGTCATCATCCCTTTCTCTCCTTCTGTTCTGCGCCAACCGTAATCAACGATATCTGGAACATTTTGCCATCGGTTAAGGGACTGACCCCAAATAATCCTACAAGCAAAAATGTGACAATTAATCACCTTTTACTGTTAAGTAGTTTTTCGAACACTCAAATTACGGAAAAACGTTAACTGCTCTTAAGGTGAGGCACCGTTTACAATACAGTTTAAACGGCGTTTCACTTTGTAATTACGAACCATTACTCATTCCATACTAATTCAATCAACATGGTGCACGAAGCGACAACAACTTCATTGTGGAATAAGATATAAAGGTACCAAATGCCTTTAATGCCGAAGAAATAATTTTGGTTTCAGATTCGGATAGCCCCTCGTTTGCATATTTCGTTGGTGGCACCAGAGAGCTCACTGACGGTGACACTAAATCGATTGAGAGATTCGTTATCCAGCTTAACGATCGTTCCAGTCAGCTATCATCAATAGATGAGTGTAGACGAATGTTGTTTACCAACAAGGGTCGAAGCATTGAAAGCCTGCCACCAACGAAAGATGCATTGGTTCAACAAACAAAGAGAGCTCTGTACCAAGGCGGGTAAGAATAGTGATGATACATATGTTTGATATCTAAATTGACGTCAGATGCTCCGTTTGCAAAAGTACTTAACCCTTTACTTGGAAAATATATAAATACTTTACCCATACACTTCAGATAGTCAGAATAGATGGACATGGACCTAAGAAAGGGGAAAAAGGCAAAGGGGGGCTGTCCGAATCTGAAACCAAAATTATTTCTTCGGCATTAAAGGTATTTGCTACCTTTATACCTTATTCGACAATGAAGTTGTTGTCGCTTCGTGCACCATGATTGAACAAGTATGGAATGAGTAATGGTTCGTAATTACAAAGCAAAACGCCGTTCAAACTGTATTGTAAACGGTGCCTCACTTCAACAGCAGTTAACGTTTTTCCGTAATTGTAGTGTTCGAAAAACTACTTAACAATTTAAGGTGATTAATTGTCACATTTTTGCTTGTAGGATTATTTGGGGTCAGTCCCTTAACCAATGGCAAAATGTTCCAGATATCGTTGATTACGGTTGGTGCAGAACAGAAGGAGAGGAAGGGATGATAACTCCAATTTGGACACTAATATCCGAAGCGTCACGGGCCTGCCATGAACTGGTCAATGTGGTTGCAAACGGAATTGCACAACCAGATGCAAGTGCAAGGGCTATGGCTTAGAGTGCACGGAATTATGTGAATGCAGTGGCCAATGTTTTGACTGAGATAGCTAATATCAGTAGACCATCAATCGTTCTGTACTATTTGGTTCGTATATCATATGTTTTGTTAACTTAGAAATTGGGCAATAACTCTGTGGACTGGGACCGGTGCTGTGAAGGGAACTGAAATAGTACTAAATTTCATCGTTACACAGGTAATATATCCTCCTAAATCAATTTTACGGTTATGAGGACTGAGATCGAGCCCCCTGTTCTAAATATGGGAAATAAGGTAATTTACTGACCTGATTTGATTTTTATGGTATTGTACAGGTCAATTTACTTAGGAATACTAAATTTCATGGTTATACAGGCAATATATCTTCCTAAATAAATTTTACGGTTTTGAGGACTGGGACTGAGCCCCCTGCTCTAAATATAGAAAATAGGGCACTTTATTTGCCTCATTTGATTTTTATGGTATTGTACAGGTCAATTTACTTAGAAATACTAAATTTCATGGTTATACTGGTAACCAATGACTCCAAAATCGATTTCATCATTCTGAGGACTGGGGCTTAGCACCCTGTTCTAAAAATAGATCATAGGGGCATTTTTCAGCTTGGGACTGTTTTTCATCGTTTTCTACGACTCAAACTGCATATTTTGTGAAATTTTGATACTGGTATCATATTCTGCACGATTGTTGTACTTTCAGACCGGACTAGAAGTGCGTGCCTTCCTATTGAACGCGTCGCTCTAAACCCACAGCCCCCAAACTAGCCCACCGATCCCACCAAGGTCAGGGGCGGATCCAGGATTTTTTCTGACCGGTGCTCAAGAAGAGGTATAGGGGTGTGGCCTCCTGAAAAATTGACCACGCCCTTAAATTGAAGGCTCAACCATTATTTTGCCTTGGTAGCTATTACAGAGTGGTTATACAGCACTCCAAAGCCACTAAACTCATAAGCTTTAAAATGTTCTCGAAAATAATTAACGATTGCATAATCATAATTGTTAGTAATTTGGCGATTTACAATCAAAAGGGATCATTATTTATATTTTCTTCAGGGTCACCATGTAAAGCATGAACAAGTTCATCATACTAGGGTGACTAGAATAGAATGCTGTACTTACCTTAGGTTTCAAGCCTAGGGCTAAGGCGGTTCCTTCACAGGGGCCGAGGAAGTTATAGGTCAACCAGTCGGCAGAGTTCTTGTTTATATTAAAGCATTCCCTTTTCTTCTTCTCCTGCTTTGCAAGGGCTAAAGACTGTACGTTGTCCAAGTCTAATTCACAATTACTATTTGAAAGTAAACGTGCAATGATGCATCTCACAGCTAATCTCTCTGATCAAATATAAACGAAAACATTAAGAGCGTGCCTCTCTTCTCCCTTGCCTCCGCGTAACCTAAATTTAAGCCCCTGTTCTCTCTTCGTTGATTGGCTATTTCTTCCTGACTGGTGCTTTGATGACGTTGAGCACCGGTGAAGTTGCTTCTGATTGGCTGATCTCTGTCTGAGCACTGGTGAGCAGAATATTTTAAAGACCTGACCGGTGCTCGGAATATTGAGAATAAGAGAATTTCATTGGAAGATTACATTTACAAATCGCCATATGATTGGGCAGCCCAGAAATTCTGTGGAAAATCTCATTCCATTAAATACTGACCATTAACATCATTTACGGAATTTCAGAAAATCTTTTGTTGAATTACTTGTTGTCGTGAGAAGAGATTGATCTGATTGGGTTTAGAAATCGAACAATGCCAGTCTCGTTTCATGTTGTTTCATAGCCATAACAGAAATAATAAGGTCAATAATGGTATTGATATGAATAATATCTACAGAATTGAAATAAAAATGAATAAAGGAAGCAATGGTGCGCAAAAATAGCCAGAAAACCTGACCGGTGCTCAAGCACCCTTCGCACCCCTGGATCCGCACCTGTTCTGCAGACTACTCTCCTGTAGAACCCTGATGCGATCTACTGAAGATTACAAGACTGACAACGATAAAATTATTATATTTTAGCTAAAGAGCTCAAGACATATTGTTTTGTCATCACGATCTGTATGCTGTTGCTGTCATTTCAAAAACTTGTCTTACTCCAAGGTTTGAAATATTAGTACAGATGATCTTTTTTGTTTTAAAGAAACGGACGTTGGTTAAAAATCCGGTCTTAAGATGTAGATTTTGAGTCGCAGCTGGCGGGATAACGGTGCTCAGATAGGTAAGAAATACAACGTAACGTTAAGGAAATCTATTAAAGAGGCAGGGCATTGATATGGTTTCTTTTTGAAAACTCTGCCAAGGCACCTGATTGAAATGAAGTTATTAACGGGAATCGATTTTTATGCCGGTTTGAAAAAGCGAAATGAACTCATAGCGGTTTTAGTTTCATTTCGCCCTCTCCCATGTAAACACACGTGAGATTTGTATGGGATTTGGTATTCCCCGAAATGAATTCATTTCGGCTTAATTTTCAAACCGGTCTGAAAACTATCATGTAAACGGGCAGTGAATTCCTAAATAGCCTTTCCATCATTTTGAATTTGAAAGAAAGTTAATAATGGCAATGAATTTTTGTGCTGCACAATAGGGTCAGTTTATTACCCATTATCACATGACAATAGTTTATTTATGGCATCTGGCAACTAGAAAGCAACTAATCTGTACCAGCCTTAACCCTATAGCTTCCATTTAACTAATGCGGATGTAAAGATAAGGTAGCTATGAATATGATTCAAAATATATTTGGTAAAGAATTCCACATGAATAGGAAAGGTTGATATGAATTTAAAACGAAAACGAAAACAGTATAAGATTAAAACATACTACCTGGCTGCTGGTAAAAAGAATTTTTTATTGACCTTCTCATGCTTCCGACATATAGCAGCATTGTCTTTAAAGGATTTTTAGTGACATTTAATTTGGCGCCAAAAATATTTCTGGTTTATTTTGTCCAAAAATGCTATCTCACCATGTATGTGAAGTATTTTGACTCTCCGTGCTTTGCCAACCCCTCAAAATCATATTAAATATTTTGGCGCGAAAGTATTTTGATCTAGTGATTCAAATACTTGTCGATACATTAATGATTGATTGTGCACTGCTTGTTGTTCTCACTGGGCTGCTTACAAATGTGGATGTGACTTGTCAACTTTTACGTCACAGAGTCACGTGACAATTTACAAAACTGTCTCTCCAGTGCCCTCAAGTGAAATTTTCATCAAAAAACCTAAAAATGTTGATTTTGAACAATTATCCATGATATAATGTTATAGCCGGCTAACGCTTATTGTCTGCGATTGCTCTGATATTGTACGACATGGGTAGAAGGAATGGAAGTGCGAATGAGAATGAGTATTAACGCAAAGGCCACTCCTTACCCTCGCTACAAAAGCCCCTCTGGACCATTTTTCATGCGTAACTTCGTGAAGCAAGAATTTTTTTGCATGATGTTTTGAATCTAAGGGCAAGCATGTTACGAGAAATGCCTTGATACAGCTATTGATTTTCGTGAATATATACTGGCCAAATGTTTGTGTCGTGGCTTAAATGCAGGAAGGACGGTTACTGTATCTGGCCTTTTTATCTATCAAGCATTGTTAATCTTGTTTGTCAAACTAAATTTTTTCATTCTGGTATGTAACAAATAAAACAAGCCCTTAAAATTTCTTCCCTGTTACAAACTTGTGACAGAAAGAAATTGTCAAACCAATCTTTTAGATGTTTGAAGTTAAGCAACCTTGAACAAAGATCGAGCTCAGAATTTCTGGGAGAGACGCCTGAATTGGTTGCTCGCATGCACGTGTTTGATTTGCGCGATTCCTGTAATAATTTCGCGCGCTATTTCCTGTGGTATTTCGCACCCACTTAGGGACCTCTCTATACGGCGAGGTCTTTGTCGAAATTCGTCTGAAACTTAACCTTCGAAAATAAAAGTCTTAGCTAAAGATTAAATCCTAAGTCTGATATTGTGCCCCAAATATTTTAGTTTCTGATTTTAGTATACTGGAGAATTGACGTAACTATTCTGGTAAACGAAATCAGTGAATTAAAATTATAGCAATTAGGTCATGAAGGGGTCAAGAAATAAAGATGCTTGCATCCGATGATCCAGTTTCATATTTGTTTCTAGATTTTCGATTTCTTTTACGTTTAATTTTTAGTTGAACATAAAGCATTGTGACAATGCCATACAAAGGAGCTGTCAACCTTGCATTGGATATAAATTATGAATACGATAATGCTAGTACTGGCAATATTGATGCACAGCTTTCAAAACATACAAAATACGAAGAAAATGAAGATGCAGTGAGCAATAATGGTGATGGTCTTAACGCAAATTTTGAGATGGAAAAGCCTGTGAAGAATATATCTGTAAAGGATAAAGATTTGCAAGCTAATGGAGCAACAATGACTGTAGGATATTCATCAAGAAATTCGACATCATTCTCTGAAAAGCGAAACACATCCGACCATAGAAATTTCGGTTACCAAGAAACACTCTGTATGAATGGATGGGAAGATTCAAAGGATGCATACATTGCCAACAAAGTTAAAAATGATGATAATAATGATGAATTGACTTATAGAAAATCATCAAAATTGTCACCATTTGATAGAGGATGCTTTATTTCCAAATATCTGACCTTTTGGTGAGGGCTTGTTGTTTTATTGTTAGAGATGTAGTCCTGAAAAATTAGAAATGAAATGGGCTCTGTTGCCATTGAATGACGACAGACACCAGAAGCCACTGTCGGCTTGCATCTGACAGTTAAAGACTTTTCTTCTAGCTTATAGGTATATTTTTGATCGCAAATTAAGCATAAGATAAACTGAAACAAAATTTTAATTCATAAGAATTGTAATTGCTAAAGAGACACTACATTGCTGCTTTAACTACAATTGATTGACAGGTAGAGGGCCTAGCGTCCTATTAAAGACGTTTAGCCTTGTTCAAAGACACGCTTAGCTACTTTTTACCTTCCTTCGAGCGAATTTTCTTGCATTGTTGTATAACGTCTAATTTGTTTGTTTGGCCATATTTTTAGCGTTTGCATGCATAGAGTGTTATTGTTATGTACATATTTAAGTTTGTAATCATTAGTACAGAATTTCTAAATAGAAAACTCTCCGTTAGGTGGATGCAAAATTTATTTACCCTTGGAAATAAAAAGATCCTTGGAGCTTCTGATTTATTTGAAATGCCGTCAAAAGACAAGACCGATAAAATATCAGAACAATTTGAAAGGTAGGCTTCAGAAAGTGTTAACATTTCCCTTAAACTTTGATATTTCTTATCTTTCTCTGAATCCTAGTACCCTTTTAAGCTTTGTGATAAAGCTTTACTAAAGGCTTACTAACCTTTTAAAACTTCTCATTGATAATCCCACAACTTAAACCTTAAGACTGCGTGGATTGGACTTTCACATAATCGTTTTGGATTTTCACATTATCATTTTCCAGCGGCCTTTACATACGCTGGGTAACCTTAGTCCATAACAGAGGAAGATTAGCCTCATTAACGCTCTTATTCATCAGACACTTATTATTCTCACCGGATGAAAACCTCTGAATTTGTAGTAAGGCAAAGATAAATCGATCTAAAAACCCTTCTTGATGCAAGAAACCAAGAAGAACCCCCCTAGGGTTTCTCCATGTATATAACTCAATATGTGTGCTCCAGCCAGTCTTCTTTAGCAGCTCACAATATAAGATGTAGCTTCTCGACGTGACACCAAAAGCCGTCGCTGCCAAACTGTGCTTAGCCTGGATTGGAACATTTTAGTAGGCCTAATGTAATGCTAGAAATCGGGAGGAATTCCAGGAGGAACATTAACGCGTAAAGTTGTACCTATATTATTTTCTATTCCTGTACATTTTTCACGCCATTGTTTGTGCCAGTTGCTTTTTCAATTTTTGTTACATTTGGCAATCATATCCAGTGTTTTTCTGCAACAACGTGTCTATTTATAGACCTCTTACCTCTCTATATTTAGAGGCCGTTTTAGTGCTGCCGCCGAGTTTGTGTCGACCTAAACACCTCCTGGCACTGAATTTACCTGTTGTTATTTCTTATTAAAGGCATTAGCACAGCATTTCATTGTAGGTACAAAACATCGCATAAACATATAGGCACCGATATAAATTTTGCTCACTTCGTTTTACACAACTTAAGATTACTAGATACCAATAACATGTATTAACTTGTTGTTCTGTCAAAGGGTTGTTGTTCAATGATTTTTCTTGCATCTTGACATTGAACCTATCAGACTCTGACTATCATTCATACTATGTGGCCGGGCCGTGGCCTCATCAGTTTATTGATTGTTCAATGATTTTTCTTGCATGTTGATGGTGGACCTAAAACATGCTTACAATCAAATATCATTATGTGAAGTTCCTAAAAACATTGCCAATCAAGCAATGTTTTGTGGCGTGGCCTAACGGTCAAACATTGCATGTGAAGCAAATCTTAAATGTCTTGCCAACAGTGCTTGATTGTTTGGCCCGGGCCTAAGAATCCTGAAAGGTTTCACAAATTTCAATAAAGAGCGTGTATGATTTTGATATTCCTGATATACAGTAAGTCTACCTGGCCAACGACTGATTAGTTAATTAACAGCATCATCCTTTGACAACTCGCATATGCAATTTTGCCTCCTCTGATTGTTTTAGAGAATGGAAAAAGGAAGCTTATGATGCAAATGGAAATTTGAACAAAAATGCTAGCTTGCTAAAAGTTGTATTTAGAGTCTATGGTTATCAATATATGCTTTTAGGAATTCCATCTATTACAATGGTAAGTTTATTTTTGTTTTGACATCATATATCCATGTCTATAATGCTCTTTCAGTATTGACGGACCTCAGCGGTACATAATTAACAAAGTTTGACAACTGGTATGTGCTTCCCATAAATGTACTTTTCTTCCTGAAATTATCTCAACATGGGTATGATTGCAGCAAAGGCCCCATAAAAGAGGATGAGGAGTTAAAGAAACTAAACAAATTCACTTTGGTTGAGTCAGAATAGTGATAAAATTTCGTCGAAAATGTGCATTGAACAATTTGAAGCAATAATAACACCAAGAGAGTCACATTACTCTCATATTATATGTATTTTACACATGATGTAGATTCCTAAATATTTAAATTATAAGAAGTCGGGCTTGTAAACTCTAGCCAGTACATCTCCGTCCAATAGACAGTCTTTGAGTAGTGCAAACCTTAAGTATTGAGAAGAGAGGTGAAACAATTTTGGGAAAAACTGAAAAGCTTTATTCGTCTGACACTTAAACTCTTCAGACAAAAGTATAAACGTCGAAACAGGCCAAAACAACTGACTTAAGCAGAATTAAAACCCCAGACGTGTGTCGAAATCAGAAAAGGGAAGCTGGATTTGTGTTGTGTTTTGCAATACTAAGAAGCTTGCGGAATACAGGGAGGGAGAAAACCAGTTGAGTTGTTTGAAAGCAACACTTTGAATCTTTACTGCTCAATAGTAACACTGAGTGAGTGGGTGAGTGAGTAAGTGAGCGGGTTAGTGAATTAATGGGTGAGTGAGTGTGTGAGTGAGTCAGTTAGCTAGTGAGCGAGTTAGTGAGAGAGTGAGTGAATGAGTGAATCACTCCACCACTCTGAGAGAGTGAGTGAGTGAGTGAGTGATTCACTCCTCCACTCTGCTACTCCAACACTCTGCTCCACTGCAATATTTTTGAATTTCTAAGTCATTACGTAAACTTTTTAGATCATGATGATAGGGATAATTGTGGAAATGTTTACCTTTGCATAGGCATACCATATTAGGTAATCATCTGGAAAAATTTTTTAGCATAAAAGTTTGTAGGTGTTGTTCTGGACTCAGTTGCAGGAAGACCTGAAAGCAGATAGAACGTACGTCAAGTAAGCCACACTACCTGACTTAAGCCAGTCGAGGTGCGTAGCTGTAAATCAACAGTCGCTAATAAGAAGTAAGGATCGGATTGTCAAATCAGGCCTATGTAAATAGTGCATATAATACATAAAAAACAAAATATTTGTCTTCCTTGAGTGTCTTTGCCTAAGAACAGAAGTGAACGAATACCTTCAAAGCAAAAGAAAACTTGATAGTCACTTCAACAGATAACAAAATATATGATAGAAGATGAATGGATTTATCGAGAATGGTGGTGCAGCTAGAGTGAAAAAGATCTTGATTTGTAGGTAAATAGTCGGTCAGTAATGGTTTGTTATTAATGCTATGGATTTTGTAAGATCATGCATATGTATAATTGCCAATCCTCACGAAATTGGTCAATGAGAACAAAAAAATCTGAGAGTAATATTTGATTGCATGGACACAGACTCTTGATCAATGTCTCTTTATGCATAGGCCTACGTTTGCCGTATTGGTGGGGATTGGTGGTTTTTTTCAACAAATTGGCGATTACTTGGTAGCGATTTTATTTCAATTTGTAGGAATGTTTCCGGATTGCACAACCCATTCTTTTGGGTCGTATTACAAGTTACTTCGCTCCAGACACAAAATCAACTCTGAAAGATGTCTATCTTTATGGTTTTGGTTTTACAGTTTGTTCTCTTTTGCTTGGATGGCATTTCGCGGCTACACACTTTATCAAGCAACAGTTAGGAATGCGAGCTAGAGTTGCATTGTCTGCAATGGTATATAAAAAGGTGGGTAGTTCGTTGTTCATGACGTGTTCGTTCATGAATAAATATTTCAGTTTGAAATTTTGTCATTTTTTTTTCTTTCCTAAGTTGGTAACACTATAGCTTAAATTTAACTGAATTTTAGCTAATTCATACCAACTCACTAATAAAAAGATGTAAATTAACGATCTAAAACCAAATCTTACAAGTAACTGCCTCAGAAATCTGAAAAAACAAGAAAACTTTGAACAGAGTTAAACATAACCTACGTTTTGAATATATTGTTTGCATAAGTCACATGTAAATTTGAAATTCGTAAAAGTTTTGATTCTATTCTTAAAAATATCTAATGTTGAGGAATTTTTTATTTCTGTTACCTGTTCTATTACTGTTCTACCATACGATTGTCCATTTTGTCGTGTCAGAATCACTTCTCCTCTTCTTCGTTGATGATTTCGCTCTCTCAAATCATTCTTTGCAATATCTGCTTTAAGGTCAGAAATTTACAATTAAATGTTTTAAATTCTCCAAAAATGTTCATGCAACCGATTAAGGTATTACGACTTGTATTAATTAATCTTTCTAGGACAATCCTTGAAGAAGACTAATTGGTACAAGAGTGTAACATCTTATACCCCAGGGGGGCATTCGAGCATCTCTTTCACAGATATGCTTGTCCGAGAACAGATTTCAATCACCCAGAAAAATAGATTGACTCGAATATTCCAACCCAAGAAAATAGAATGACCCAAAATTCAAACCCAAAGAAATAGAATGACTCGAGATACAAATTGGCAAAAAACTGGTTCTAAGAATTTTCAGTTATAATACTATATTAATAGTATTAATTCAATACTCTATCATATATCTCATACACTGGTGTGGCCGACTCAGTCTATCAGTTGCTTTAGGAGCTTTTCACTTAAAAGGAGGACCCAAAAATAGAAGGAGAATTTGCCAGATCCGGAAAAGTAGCAGAAATTTGGCGAAACCCAGATAAATAGCTCAATTTGGCCAAGTTTCAAACGCGAAAAAATAGCACAAGCATCTATGTCTGCATTTTGACATATGCCCCCCCCCCTAGGCCAAATACACCTCTGGTTTAGAGATGATGATTTGAAAAGAACACAACTATATCCTTCGAAGAAGTTTCTAATCGAACTATTATCTAAGCTATGCCACGTACTTATACAACGCGTACTAGCGTGCACTAATCACTTCCATGTGCACACATGCATGCATTTGCACGCAATACCATATGCAGAGACACGTAACAAGAGACGTTATTACTTAAGAAAAGATAAAATCACAGTATGTTTAGCATTCGGCATAATGGTAAAAGCGTTTTGCAGGCAATGTTCCTTTGTCCATTGTTTTTGTGCGCCGACAGTTGTTCCTTTATGTCTAGCAATAAATCAACCATAGATGAATAGCTTCCATATGTTGGATAAAAGGATGCATCAAGTAGTTACATATCTTTGTACCACGGAGCCTTGATTTTATGAGTTTTCAAATGTTCCCAATTCTAAATTCCAATTTTTGGTGTCCTTTTCAAAAAAAATTTTTCGGGACACTGGTTTTCTTTAGTAGTTTCTTAAGGAAACTTTCGACCCTCGACCCTCTTATTAGAATATACGTTTGCGGATTTGGTTTTCCTTTAGAGTGGTACAGCCAAGAATTCCCCCTCTCCCGCCCCGATGACACACCATAAATGCGAAGAGTTAAATTTTTCAGCAAATGTTAGGAAAGAGGCTATTTCGTGGCTTTCAACTTGACTACTAGTGCAGAGGCTTAACTGTGAAATCGTTGGCAATTGTGCATTTCATGAAGCAAGCATGAAAATTGGCATACCTAGCCAGTTTGATACGCTGAAGATGATGGGATACAGACCCCAATCGAAAAATGCCCCCAACTGCTATTTTTAGACAGGGGTACTCGGCTCGGGCCCATACCTCTACAAGGGTTTCTATTGTTTCTATTTCTATATGTTGGGGATTACGATTTTGCAATGAAACTTGGCGAGTATACACAGCTTGATAAGCTGAAAAAGAAAGGATGCAGACCTCTCCGGAAAAATGTCCCCATATTCCATTTTCGATTGGGGTCTGTATCCCATCATCTTCAGCGTATCAAACTGGGTGGGTATGCCAGTTTTTATGCTTGCTTCATAAAATGCACAATTCTGACAAATAGCTGATGTACTATACAAATTCATTATTTCTGTTGTTGTCTAATGACGTTCTTGATTTTAAGGTTCTCCGCTTGAGTAGCCTCACACTTGCTGGCACAACAACAGGACATATAGTGAATTTGGTATCCGTGGATGCCCAAAAATTGGATCTTGTGAGTATTCAAATATCTGATAAACGTTGTGTCACACTTAACAACACTCTAGCATTCACATTGAACTAGACAGATTACACAAAGAATCGATCCCGGGGGCACTTGACCAAATTTTGTAAGGACTTGTCGCCCAAGCATAAAACACATACCCGTCCTTATACCAATTTTTCGAAAATGTATACACGACCTTATACCAATTTTCCATTCTGCAAACATAAAACTCGTGAAAATTCCTTATACCAAACCACCAAAATCGTTCCTTATACCAAAACACCAAAATCCTGAAAACCGACACCGTCGTGATACCAAAATCGTGCAAATGGAGATCGTTCCTCATATCAAAATCACGAAAATCGATACCGTTCCGGGCGGCAGATCCCCAGTACCCAAATTATACATAGTGCCCCCTTCCCCCCGGGGGGGGGGAATCAATGCAAAACAGCGTTTCTTGATTTCAATTAGTCAGTCAGCAGAAGCGATGTTGCAATCAATCAAGTTCCAAAAAAGTGTCCGGTGTTCCTAAAAATGACCTTTATTAACATTGGCAATGAATCTTCGCCTTTTGGAAGTCAAGCCCATTTCTTAGTGTTTTGACGCGCTGCTATCAATCTACGGGGAAAATGCATGCAGCATTAGAATACCCCCAGGATTGCTTTCCTACAATTTCACAAATGCAACATTACATTGATATCCCAGAATGTGTATAAATTTTGCAGCGAAAATTTATTTGGAATAACTACCAGAGCAAGGTCTTTGCTTCATTTATTAAATTTGCAATCTCTCTTTTTGAAAACCAAAAATAGACAAATATTTCCTCTAAAGCGAAATTCACATGATACTGAAAATCATTTTTGTATCAGATTTAATCCCAGGCCTAAGTAAGATTGAATCTACAATATTTTGCATTAAGAATGCTTACTTTTTTATTTTGCAGGCTGCCATGTATCTGCATTATTTGTGGATTGGTCCTGTAGTATTATGTGTGAGTGGTTACTTATTATGGCAAGAGATAGGTATCTCTGGCCTTGTTGGCATTGGTCTTTTACTGATATTGGCGCCACTGCAGATAATGATTGGTCAGTTGTTAATGAAGTTCAGACGAGATGCAGTGAAGTTTACTGACAAAAGAGTTAAGATAATAAATGAAATCATAACTGGAATTCGAGTAATCAAAATGAATGTATGGGAACATTATTTCACGAAAATTGTTGATGAATCAAGGATGTAAGTTTTTCAGTTTTTTTAAATCTTCAGTGAGCTTAGACAAAGGTTTCATAGATTGGAATCACTTGCAAGCATTTTGTTTGCGTTGCAGTTTATCTATTGTCTCCTATTGTTTCTTAATTGTTCCAATGTTTCTCTTAGATGCCTTTTGACGTGCCCTGATAGCTAATTAATATTAGAAAAATGTTCCTCCCTTCGCAACTCTTAAGAGGACCCCGATAATACTTATTTTTCTGTGACTTTCTTGGTATGAAACTTACTTATACACTCTATTTGGCTGTTAGATCCATGTAGTGCCTTTGCTTATTTAGCAAAGTGCTGAAGGGCCCGTTCGCACTGCATTTCAGCAGTTTACTAAGTTTTTTCAATATGTCAACTCCGAGTCTATCTTGACCCTCTCTCTTCTTAGATCTTGAATGGTGTTCTAGCTTTACGTATATTCCAACCACTGCCCACCCCCCAGCAATTAGGAACCTACCGTGACTACCGTGCTTTCAACATTTTCAATTCTCTGCTTTATGTTTAAGTTTTATTACTCTTTTGCTTAATCCGTATGATCCGAATCTTAAAAAGGGGACCTTTATTGATTTCCGCTATACAAAGTTAATTACCATTATATTCAAGCATCAACAGATTAAATGTTAGGTCGATTTTACGACTTCCACAAAAGCACATATGAAGCACGATAAAATGGAATAGGTTCATTTCAACATGCCTGAGGCCAGTCTTAAAGTCAAACAGAGCTTTACTGCCGTTTTTGCAAATCCGTCTGAGGTACTAACGAGCAGTGGTAATTTCTAAGCCCCCTAGAGCCCCGCAGAGCCCCCTTTTATAATTGCGAGTAATTTTTGTTTATGTTAGGGATCAGCTCTAAAGTCCTCAATTACCAAAGACCCTAGATAAATTGTTATTTCCCTTGTCCCCATAATTTTTTCGCTATTTCGAATTCTAGAAGCTTTATTGCTTGCTCTTTCCTTATTTCTATCACCCTATTCACATAGTTATTGAGACTTTTCTGATTACTATTTACACAATTTGTCCTATTTTCATCGATTCAAATATTAGTGTCATCAAAAAGAACAATACCCCTTATGATGACGTCACGCACGAAGCTCCTGCGTTGATTTTTTTTTTAAATCACCACTGCCCAGTGAGATGCCTTCAATTCATGATCCGAAGGTCATCAGTCCAACCAGCTATATTGTGTAGTTATGAGCAGACTGTCTCACTTGTCCAGATAAGTTAAACGATAGCTAAGCGTCATTTATAATATATCTTAATTTTACTTAAGATTTCAACCGTTTTTTGTAGGAAAGAGATTCATGCAATAAGGAAACTATCCTATCTTCGAGCAGGCTTCATTTCATTTTTCTTCACTTCTGCGTCTTTTGTTAGTTTTATAACATTCACGACGTATGTACTGATTGGTAATCTTCTTACTGCACAGAAGGTATTCACGTCTTTGTCGCTGTTTCATGCTTCAAGGCTTGTGATGACATTGTTTTTCCCACACGCAGTTACACTTTTGAATGAAGCCAGAGTTTCAATTGAAAGGATTCAGGTATCTATAGACCTAAACAATTATATAAATGTAACGAAACACAAGGTGAATTTTGTATTCTAGCCTGAAGATTCTGCGTGATCAGACAAAACTAGTGGCGATAATATGCATTGTGAAAGTTTTCAGCTATAATCTCAAGGAGTTTGTTGTCGCTCTGTATTGTATAGACATTTGAAACATTTGAAACTCGACAAATTAGGACCATTTTATCAAAAATCAAATCGCATTTGATAAATTGTTGACAGACTGTGGTCTCGCTAGAGAATTATGCTTTAAGTGGGAAACGAATTCCATAGAAGAAATAGACACCTTTGCAAAAGTTGTTTTGATTAGATTAAGCTATATATATTTCATAAGATGTTTTATGATGAGTTATTTGATCCTATCCTTTTTTCATAAAGTATAATATTTTCAGGGTCTATTGCTAATGGATGAGCTGCATGCTCCAAATCAAAATCTGGAAAATCTGGAAAAAACAAAATCTGTCTCAAGTAGTATTAGGGTAGAAAATCTCCATGCCTCTTGGACGAAGGTGGGTACTTCTAATCTTCTAATAAGAATCTTTAAGCTTGCAGAGTTTAGCTGTCGGAACATGAAAATATCTTCACTGTATTCCGTTCATTTCTCTTTTGATGCAATAGTTTATTTGCAATAGTTTAAATTAAAAAAAAAAATATCAAATAATATATTGATTTAGCTAATACCCTATTCTTTTTGTTCACGAAGGATGCAAAAACCTTACAGGACATCAACATAGCTGTCGGCCAAGTACGAAAAAATATATTCATATCTTCATTTCTTACTTTTCTAATCTAGATAATAGAAATTAAAGTACAAAGTTATCCTTTATAGTTGTACTGAAATTTAAACCATAATTTTTGCAATTACGAAAATAAACAACTTTCTTTGATTGTTAATAAGACTTATTTGAGTCCCAGTTATTGCTCATCAATTAGAGACTTATACCAAACTGAGATCGATCGTGCAAACTGGTAGTTTGAGCGTCCTAGCGTCCTAATCTTTAATTTCAATAGCGATAAGCCTAGCTTCTGGTTTCTTCGCTTACAAATCGAAAGCGTAAACGATGCTACGAAACCAATCAACATAGAAATTTTCTTTTCTTCGAATTCGTTTCAATTTTTTGTTGTTTTTGAAGGGAGAGCTAGCAGCTATAGTCGGCCCGGTTGGCTCAGGCAAGGTATGTCATTCTTTATACTGGAAAAGGAAATAAACATATTAGGCTAGGCAATAACCCGCACTAGCAAAACAGGCTGAATTAAACATGGCTTATTACATCCACAGATCTAGAGTCGCTAGATAACCTTTTTGTATTGCTGTCAGTCGAGGATACTGTAACGATATTGGTCGCAAGTGTAACCCAAGCGCTGTCAAAAAGTGATCAAGGTCTGAGTTTTATGGAACGTCACCTTACCCTTGTGCAAGACATTATGTGACTTCTAACTTGATTATTAATTCCAGTTCGCTGTATGTTATTTTGTTCTGTGATAGGTGAAAACTGAGAAACTATACGACTTATTCTCTGAGTTTCGACTCTGGCTACGTTTATATCACTTGTTTTAACAGACTAGGCAATTCTTAAGAATTCTTAACGAAGTAGAATTGCATTCGGGGCTGAAGGGATTCTAGGATGAGCAGCAGGCCAAAAATTTGGCAAGCAGGTTGGAAGGACCTGCATTCGAGGTGCATTGGACTTGCTCCAAGTCTGTTTCTTGGTTATTCATTTGGTGCAGGCGATAGCACATTGTTGCAGTTACAGGAAAGTGGCCACTTGAAAGTGGGGAAGGAAAACATTATTTTCTCTCTTGTGTATCTTTATTTGCTCCCTCGCAGGGGTTACAGAAGGTACTGTTTTCAAACAATGCTATTGCACTAACCAAATAAAAAATAGACTTGGAGCAAGTCTGAAAGTGCATATAAGATTGTCCGAAGAAAGGAGAACGGATTGCAAATATTATGAAGGTTCTAATGTGCCAAGTAATTTTGTATTTATCAGCTTTACTTTTAACAGAAGATGGATGATGAATCTGAAACACGTTTTGCAAAATAAAATCAATTGTCGTTTTTTGAAAATTCTCTCAAGTTTTCTTGTGCTGAGAAATTTTGGTTGATAGTCAATAGAAAATACGACCATAATCAGCAATATTCGCACACTATTAACTGATTGTTCACATAGTTGGAAATTTTTTACAGCGTGAACGCTTTTATCGCATTTGTTAATTTAACGTTAGTGTTTGTAACTTATATTCAATATTAGATTGTTTAAAGAACATAACTGAACGCTTTTAGTAAGATGACATGTTAGTCGACCTTGTACTATCTTTCTCACTGTAGTTTTCTAATAAAGGTTAAATCTCCCTGAAATTCATGCTGTTTTTTATTTTCATTGCTTTGAATAGTCTTTGAGCAGTACAAAATTTCAAAATTGCAAGAAACAGTGGAAATATTTTTCGACCGTATGTCCAAGAATGTTTCCGTTGTTTCTTGTTATTTCATTGCTCTCTTATTTTCGCATCAAACACTGAAATTTTTAAAATTTGAACTATAAACCCCCTCCTAATAGCGGGGTTCTTTTTTTATGTAGCTAACTGAAATTTGATATGGATATAGATAAAATAATCTGTTCCCTTTGCTTTCACAGTCATCTCTTCTTCTGGCCATACTTGGAGAGCTCCTTCCAGACAAAGGGTCCGTCAACACAACTGGGAAAATTGCTTACGTTTCTCAAGAAGCCTGGATTTTCAATGGAACGTTGAAGAAAAATATAACATTTGGTCAAGAGCTTGACGATAGAAAATACCGGAAAGTTATTGAGATTTGTGCGCTAGAGAAAGTATGAAAAAGTTTCACTTTTGTCATTTTTTTTCAAGTTTGTAGCAAGTGAGCCCAATTTAAGTTCTAGATAATACAAGCCAATTTGTTCAGATTTAAAACAAATCAAGAAAAGTGATTGACTAGGTAATAAGATAAGTGAAATGTGACTTTTTATTTATAGTATAGTTTAAGTAAAAAAAATGTGTTTTAAATGCAAAAATTTAGAAATAATATGGGTTGGACTATTACAAACGCTCAAGGACTATTACGCTTTTTACAGCGTAACAAGTAAATTAATAGCTACATACAACAAAGGAACAATGTCTATTATCGACTAGGAAAGAATGAAATTAGGGAAGACTGCTGAATACATCAACTACACAACATAGGGGTAAAGGCTGGTTCGAAAAAACAGTAAATAATAAACTGGGGCAATAAGGCCAGTAAGCGGCAAAATATATCCAAACCAGAGAGCTAGACAATGCAAGAAAAATTTAACACTACTACTGAGCTTGTATCAAAGTAGCTTGTTCGTAGAGCATTTTTGGTACAGAGTTTCACAACAAACAGTTCAAGCAGCTACTTGTGTGTGAATAGCTATTATTATTTTTGTGTTTTATTTTTTTTTTTTTGCTAAAGGATATCCAAATGCTACCAGAAGGAGACTTGACGCTTGTTGGAGAAAAGGGAGTTTCGCTGAGCGGTGGACAAAAAGCAAGAGTTAACCTTGCAAGGCTTGTCAATCAGTATTTCTTAAACTTTCACTCTAGGCAAAGTATGTGACGGTATGAAAAGCGTTCGGGGTACTGTCGAAAATATAAATAGAAAGTTCTGGGCAAGATTTTACAATCGCTTAAGTAATGGAAGCGAAAGCAAAACAACTGTAAAAACAAACTGAGGGTTACGAGAACAGAGAATATTCGATAGAAATTTATAGAAGTGAGGTATCATTCGTTTGCTGTCATATTCACGAGGTATTTTTTATATAGTATATAGTTTATTGCTTTTATGTATTTGCTGATTTCACTGAAGAACGCTTTTATTTATTTCGAATTCTTGAGTCAATGACATAATTACACAGCCTGACCCTCATGGCAAAACATCTCAACAGCAAAAGGTCGGTTTTGTAGACAGAAAAAATTCGTTTTCTCTCACTTGGACTCTTCAATTATTTCAAATGATGTTCCCGCAAGCTGATTGATGTTTAACACACAATGCCAATTCAGCTTCACTTTCTGTTTTATGCATTTTGATCCACATCTGGATATAGATGCCACCTTTTTCAAGTGTTTCGGTCTGTTTTCTGAAGTTTATACTCTAAGAAGTGTCAGAAGTAAAAGTCTTTGAAGTAGCTATGTCCAAAAATTTTTCCGTTGTTTCTTGCAATTATGAAATTTTGTCCAGCTGAATAACTATTTCATCAACTGTTAACTGTCATTTTCTTTGCTTTGCAGAGCAGTGTATTATAATGCAGACATTTATATTTTTGATGATCCATTGAGTGCAGTGGATGCTAGCGTTGGAAGGCATCTCTTTGATCAGTAAGTTTAGATTGATGTTACACAACAAGTCCGAACGTTAGCCTTATTACCTCGAATAAGCATCCTTCCTCGGATAAGCGCCTTCTTTGGATTGAGCGGATAAGGTTAGCCACAGACACTCATTTGATAGTGCATTTGCAAGCTTTCATTTAGGGGGAATTTAAAGACACCTTTTGTCAATTCCCAGAATTTATCTCTCGTCAAAACATTAGTCTGTTTGTAGCTTTTAAAATAACTTATCCTGTTAGAGAGGGTGCTCCATTCGAGGACATACGGTATATAGCTAAACTAATTTCAGGAGACTATGAAGCTTTTTTCTTGATAGTGTAATATGTCTGATACCATATCTTATACATGACCTCAATATATTTGAACAGATGCATAAATGGATACCTTTCTAACAAAGTTCGAGTCCTTGTGACACATCAACTGCAATACCTCTCTGATGCCAATGAAGTTCTTATTTTGTCTCAGGTAAGATTTTATTGCACTTAAATTGTCTTTGCCTTAATATTCACTGGTAATTGAAAATATTTTGGAAGTACTGTACTGTATTCTTTCATTGCAAGGAGCACTGAATAAGGGCCTGTGTTGTTCTGCTGCGAAGATTGGCAACCATTAGCTCCCATTAATCTCTTTCTATCGACTGGAAGCCGCACACAGTCCACATTACTTAGACCTGTCTATATCTATCGCACTTATGCGGTCTTCAGTCCTAAATACATAATACTTAAAAATAGATTCGCATACTTAAATGCATATTCTCAATAAAAATTTACATTAACTATTCAACATACAGTTTGCAACGTTTTGTCGGTATTGTTTATCATTTCTTTACTTGTTTACATTTGGCCCATATATTTGACACACATGCTGCCATCATTATTTTCTTTCTCCACAATGTTGCATATATGAGTCAGGTAGTTAGCAGGAATAGACAATTTTGCAATGTAAACTCAAGAAGTAATAAAAAAAGAAATGTTATTAGAGATTGAGGATATTGAGATCTTATCTCACAGCTAAAGGCATTTAAAGCTTTTCATACTTTTATTAAAACATTTACCGTTTCTAATAATTAATTCTACTGTGTCTCTTCAGGGCAGAGCTGTAGCCAAAGGAAATTATAGTTGTTTAAAATCTGCTGGAATCAATTTTGCGGATTTGTTAGATTCAGGGACGTCAAAACGCTGAATTTAACAAAGAAACATTCGAAAGGCCCTTTAGAAGACATTTGAGCATTTCGAACTGTGATGTCAGAGCAAGATCAGGCACAAGGAACAGAAAAATAAGCCAAGTTTCCTTTGTTGATCCAATCAATATTGGTTCAGATCTGAGCGTTGCAAGTATTGATGCCAACGTGGAAGAATTTGTGAGTCGTTTTTTAATCTTTAAACCTTATCTACTCTACTGTTAACTCATCTGAGAAGTGTACTTGCAAAGCACCCAGGACACTAAAACACCCAAAAAAACTGGCCGGGCACATTACAAAGCTCTAATGATAAATTATTAATCTTTGCATTTACTCAGTCTGTATCTCATTTCTATGATCAGCCGTCACTTTTGTTTAACACCATATTTTTATTAATCAATTCTTTTTCTCTTTTCTGGTAGGAAGAAAAGGAGATACCGAAGGAAACAAAATGTGAAGGCACTGTAACTTTCAAAACGTATCTTAGTTTCTTTAGAGTTGGTTACGGCTTATTTATATGGGGCCTGCTGATGCTGCTTTTTGCTTTTTGTCAAGCGATTTTTATTGGGGCAGATCTGTGGCTCTCGCACTGGTAAGTAAAGAAGTTAGTAATATAGATTTTCTTAGCTGGGAGAAAGACATTTCCACATCAAGCCTCTTCAGTAACAACAATTATCAGATGATTAATGCATTGAAGAGAAGGAAAATTCTGAAACTTTATCCCTACCACGAGCCATGGAAAACGATAACATGAAAGCCCTGCTCTCTGATTTGCTTCCTAACCACTGTAGTTAAAGGTTTTTTGTACATGTTAAGATCGAGATCGATTTCCCAGGAACACGAGCAAAATCCATTGTTTCGCACCATACAGCAAAAGCAATACATAGGACGCCCTTTCCCATGGGAAAGACCTTCTCTGGCTAATAATGTAGTCTTGCAGACAATGCAAGTGAAGCAAGCTTCTTTTTATCATTCTTCAGTATTACTAAACATTCTTATATAGACACAAAATTGAAACAATGTCATCTTTCAGCTTTTGGTTTCTATGAAGTGAAAAAATTTCTGAAAATCATTTCATTACTAAGTTTCATTTCATTCATATCTCATGGCTTTCGAATTCTTTTAAATGAAATATCTTCTGCTTTTCATGAAGGACAACACAAGAAGAATCATTTGGGAAGATAGATAACCGCGACAGAAATCTTAGTATTTATGGCGTTCTGGTTGCTTCTTTGTTAATACTTGGACTAATACAAGCAGTGATATTTTCCGTTGTGATTCTGAAATCATCCGAAAACCTTCATAATCGGATGTTAAGATCAGTCATGCGTGTACCTGTCAGATTCTACGATCAAAATTCTATAGGTATTGACCGCAATTTTTTTTAATCACTTCGCTTAAAGCCCATTTCCTAGATTTCCAAATTTTTGAACCTTTTTTTGATAAAATTATATTGCAGTACAAAAAGTTCCTTAATAGTCCTTTGATTTTAACTGCATATTTAGTAAGTGCTGTAATATTGCTGTTGAAAGGGAGTCAGAGAGATGGCTCACATCTTGCTTCGCTGCTGAACTGATCGGATAATTGTTACACACATTCAAATATACGCACGAAGAACTACAAACAGCAGACAGGAGCACGTTACGGTACAAAGGTCAACTAAATTTCATATTACAGAACACTACACCACTCCTCTTCGTAAAAGGAAATTAAAAAGAATATGTGGACAGTTTATAGTGAGCTCATATTAAAATAATGTTTAAACCACACGTTCATGTTTGAAAGAATTGAAGCTCATTGTCCATCTTTTATTTTGATTTTTTGATCTTATGAGTTATGCCAAATCTCCCTCTGTAATTTATTTCTCGTGATTACCTGGTAGACCACATCCTCTCACATTTAGGATTCAGTCTATGTGAGGCAACTTCAATCATTTCTTCTGTTTTCAGTTTAAAATATTCTTTCAGATAGAATTACATGAATCGAACTTAGCTACAGTTGTAATATCAAGCTCAAATCAACAATCAGTAAATGATACACAAGAGTTTGCACGAGTTCGCATTTCGTTTTTTTCAACTCGTAGCAGTGTTAGGCGCTATTGTTTCAACTCTGCACGCATTTCGAGTGACTTAATCAGACTAATCATCGTGTGAGCTGGCCACTCGGGATTGCACTAGCATCCATCTAAGTGTGGTCAAGTTACCCATTTCACTTTATTGTCCGGTAGTTCTAGATGAATCCACCAGCATAATCTTTATATGTGACCCGGTCTTGGCCGTCTGGGAATATTCCTCTATCAGCATCAGCTCTTTGTGATCTACTGGGGGCCAATTTCTTCGGCAGTTTTGGATGACTCAACCAGCATCATCTTTTTCTTGTGACCTGGCCATCAAAGATTGTGCCATACCAGCATAATCAACTGTGTTCTGGCAACCAATGTTTTTCAAGTTTTTCTATCAAAAAAGTTCCTAATCAATTTTATCTTTAGTAATAGCATAAGTTCTTTGAATTTTCGGTCTTTTACATGTAGATTCCTTACAAAGCATTTCTTTATAAAAAAAATGGCGTCTAAGGTGTTCCTTTTATTTGACTGTGACGAACTTCATGTAACTAGACACTACGACGTACTACTGTTCGTGTTACCATGGAATGGCGAACTTTCTCAAAAATTACTCGCTTCTTTTTGCCGACTCTTTCCTACAAGGGTAAAGTAAAACTTGCAAGGCTACAAGCACATAGGAGAAGAATGATAGGTTCAGTAGGTTGTATAGCGGTGGCTGTACTACCATGCAGGTCCTACTACCAATGACGTCATCAGTGACGTCATAAGATCGCGCTATAGCGCGACGGTTTTAGCCGGTTTCTCCAACCTCGTTTTCAAGAGTCCCAGATCCTAGCGCACGCCGCTCCTACTATTGATGACGTCATCAGGTCGCGCTATAGTGCGACGAGTTTCTAACCTCAAGAGTTCCTTAACCGCTAGCCTCGTTTCCGATTTAACAATCTAGAAGTTTCCAGAATGTTCCAGAACATCTCTAAGAATCCTACAATCTGATTAGCTAGAACTTTCTAGAAGTTTCCAGAAGTTTCCAGAAATCCTATAATCTAATTGATTATGATGGCGTAATAATAATTCGAACGCGACGTTCGAATCGTTTATTAAATAAAATAACATAATAATCCTACAATCTGTTCTGTTGGAACTTTCTAGAAGTTTCCAGAAGTTTCCAGAAAGTTCCACAAGATTCTAGAAACGAGAAATCCTGCAATCTGATTGGCTAGAACTTTCCAGAAAGTTTCAGAATCTTCCAGAAAGTTCCACAAGATTCTAGAAACGA
This sequence comes from Chrysaora quinquecirrha, assembly GCA_014526335.1. Lineage (NCBI taxonomy): Eukaryota > Metazoa > Cnidaria > Scyphozoa > Semaeostomeae > Pelagiidae > Chrysaora > Chrysaora quinquecirrha. The sequence goes on from JACTAT010000040.1 coordinate 8,719,269, forward strand.
GAAATCCTGCAATCTGATTGGTTAGTAATTCGAACGTCACGTTCGACCGATCAATCTATAAAATCGAAGCGTAAGACGAAATCAGTCTAGTTGGAAATTAATCATGAAGAGGTCACACGAAGAAGAGAGCTCAGCTGCTAATAGTAAGCGAAGAAAAATCGCTTGTGATGTATGTGGGAAATTGTTTGACAGAATGTTAAATCTCGCATCACATAAGCGAACAGCACATGATATACACCCATCAGCAGCAGAACAAAAGAAACTGGTTGGCGAAGGTAAGAACATGAACAAGATGGATAAGAAAGCATTCAGAATATATACCGAAGAAGAAGATATCAAAGACTGGGCAACAATAACACAGCATACTATTCGAGAAATTAAAGAAGAATTGCCAGGTCACAAGCAGGGGATGAAGTATTATGTCACTATCGATGCCGAATTTAAAAAGTATGGTGATACGCTTATGGTTACAGAACCACCACCCACATTCAGAACCACCGTGCAGACGTTGTTAAAGACAGAGTATGACTATGTTGAAGATCAGATAGTTGAAGCTATCAACACACTGCGAGATAAGGTTGATGAATTCTTGGAGAATGGAAGTGGTTGGATATTTACAAAGTTTACCCAACTGCAAGTGAAGATGTTTGATTATGATGCAATTCGTGGTGGAAAGTATTTACAACTGCCAACATACATCAAAAACAAGAAGGCTGTTCTCAATGTACAGAACAGTGACGATAAATGTTTCATCTGGGCAATCCTATCCCGTCTACATCCCCAATCGCAGAAACCAGAGAGAGCCGCACCGTACCGGCGATACTTAGATGAACTTAACTGTGAAGGATTGACATATCCAGTAAAAGCATCTGATAAAAAGATGATTGATACATTTGAAGTCAACAACAACATTTCAATCAATATCTATATGGATGAAGATGGTGAAATTGTACCAGTAAGAATAACTGAAAATAAACGTGAAAAACATGTGCATTTGCTATTGGTATTCAATGACGATGGTGAGAGCCACTATTGCTGGATAAAGGACTTGAGTCGTCTTTTAGCAGGTCGAGGTGGTCACAAACATGCTGGAAAACGTTTTTACTGTCCTCTATGCTTATCAGGATGTACAAATCAAGAAAGATTGGAAAAGCATGAAAAGCTATGTAAGACTCCTCAAGCTGTTGAATATCCTCAAGATACAGAATTAAAGTTTGAACATTTCAAACATCAGAGCTTGCTACCATTTATCATCTATGCAGATACTGAATCCATTCTGGAAAGCTCAAACAAAAGAGCTGCTTATCAAGAACACAAGGCGATCAGTTATTGCATTTATGTCAAATCAATCGATGATAGATGGCAACAGCCGTTGGAATGCTATACTGGTGAAGACTGCATGGAGGTGTTGATGAATCGTCTAGATGAATTGAATGAGGAAATCCGAGCAGTGTTCAAGAAAACCATGCCGATGATTAGATTAACACCCGAAGAAAATGCAAGACATGATATGGCTACACACTGCAATTGTTGTAAGCAGTTATTTGATGGTAGCAATAGGAGAAAAGTCAAAGATCATTGCCACATTACTGGGAAATACAGAGGACCGGCTTGCAAGTATTGTAACTTTAATCATCTGGATATAATAGCAAACACTCACACGATCCCGATCGTCTTCCACAATCTCAAAGGGTATGACATGCATCATGTCCTGAAGAATTTAAAAGGCAGAAATACAAAGATCATTGCCAATTCCAAAGAAAAGATCATGACTGCACAGATTGGTTCTCATACTGATGTGAATGAAGATGGTAAGGAAAGAAATATTCATGGGATCAAATACATTGACTCCTTTGCATTTCTGAGTACAAGTTTGGCAACACTAGCTGGCAACCTACCGAAAGAACAATTTGTCTCTATCAAAGGTCACCTACATGATGAGATTACTCAACAGCAGTACCCTAGTGTACCGAGAAATGAACAGGAAAGAGTTGCAGAATTGAAAAGAGAACGTCAAGGAATGTTTGAGCCTGGTGTAGCATGTAAAAACCCGCTAAAAGATGAAGATGTTCTAGATTATAGAAATTGGAAAATACCATCAAGGAGAGATTTGACAGTTGCTGAAGCTGAAGAAGTTGAGAGAGCATTTAAGTTGCTGACAAGAAAAGGTGTTTATCCCTACGATTGGGTGGATAGTGCAGCGAAAATGGAAGAAACATCTCTACCACCGAAAGAAGCATTTTACAACAAACTCTGTGATTCTGACATCAGCAATGAAGATTATGAACATGCTCAGCAGGTTTGGCAATACTTCAACTGTCAGACTTTTCAAGATTATCATGAACTGTACTTGAAAACCGATGTGTTGCTGCTGACTGATATATTCGAGTCGTTCAGAGCACAAAGTCTGGAATTCTACGGACTCGATCCTGCACATTATCTAACTGCTCCTTCGCAAGCCTGGGATGCGAAGCTGAAGATGACTGGTGTGAAGCTGGAATTGTTATCTGAAGAAAAGAAGGACATTCTACTTATGATTGAAGATGGTATTTGTGGTGGTGTCTCGATAGCAGTGAAACGGCATGCTAAATCAACAGAAAACAACACACTGATGTATCTGGATGCAAACAATCTCTATGGATGGGCAATGTCGCAACCAATGCCGTATGGTGGTTTCAAGCAGTTTACACAAGAAGAAATCAGAAATACAGACATCCACGCTTTGCTGACAAGATCGAATGAAGATGTTGGTTATATTCTCAAAGTCGACTTGGAATATCCAGCCGAATTACACGATCATCATGCAGATCTACCATTGGCGCCGCAAAGATTACAAGTTCAAGAAGACATGCTATCAGAACATCAAAAGAACGCTCACGAAGAACTTTTCGATGGAAAAAAGTTTAAGTCAACACCAAAGCTAATACCAAATCTATTCAACAAAGAAGAATACCTCATGCATGAAAGAAATTTGAAGCAGTGTTTGGAATTGGGTTTAAAGCTGACAAAAGTTCATGAAATCATTGAATTCAAGCAAAGTCTATGGTTGAAAGAATACATTGATTTTAATACCCAGAAGAGAACACATGCAAGAAACGACTTTGAAAAAGATCTGTTCAAGTTGATGAACAATTCCGTGTTTGGGAAGACGATGGAAAATGTTCGAAATCATCAACGTTTTGAAATCTGTACTGATGGAGAAGTCTTGAGAAAATGGGTAAGAAATCCAAACTTTTACGGAGTAATTGAAATCAACGAAGACACGCTTTTGGTTGAGAAAAAGAAGAAGAAAGTTACACTCAACAAACCAATGTATATTGGTTTCAGCATATTGGATATTAGCAAAACATTGATGTATGATTTCCACTATAACTTTGCAAAGCCAAACCTTCCAAATGTTGAGCTATGCTACATGGATACTGATAGTTTCATCTACGACATACCAATGTCTAAAGATCAAGTCGATAAAGTATTGAAAGATCACGAAGATGGATTCGATTTCAGCAATTATGATAAAGAACATCCAAATTACTCTACAAGAAACAAGAAAGTTATCGGGAAAATGAAAGACGAGCTTGGTGGTGTGGGAATGAAAGAATTTGTTGGATTGAGATCAAAGATGTATAGCTGTCAAATCAATGATGGAAATACGATCAAAAAGCAAAAGGAATCAAAAAGTATGTTGTGAAGAAGCAAATGAAGCATGAAGATTATGTGAAATGTTTGATGGAAATGAGAGCAGATGCACATTCAACGCAACATTGAATCACACTGTCACACCATCTACACTACGGAAAGAAAAAAGACATCGCTGAATCCCTTTGATGATAAAAGATACATTCTTGAAGATGGATTTAACACGCTGCCATATGGGCATTATTCGCTAGAAAGACGCTGTGAAGAAGAAAACATTGATTGAACTGTTTTAACAAACTATTTTAACAATATTCTAAACTAAACTGTTGTAACAATATTAACAAACTGTTGTAACATTATTCTAAACTGTTGTAACAAATTGTTTTAACAAACTTAAATTATATCTTCGTTTAACATAGTTGTAAACAAATAAATCGTTATCTAACTTGTTCTGAATGTTGAAATATTTATTAACCATTGAGTTCATTGAAACGTTTTTTGTTCTATTAATTAGAAAGAATATGCAATGTTGTCCACATGTAGCAGTCTCATAGGATTGAACTTGAACCTTGTTATAAGCGAGCTGGAACGGTCTAATAAAATCTAGAAATTCTTTCAACATAGGAGGTTCACCAAACGAATCATAGAAATCCAATCGACCATCATCAGCAATATAGACAGCTACCCAGTGGGTTCCTTTACCAGTAAAATTATCTTCATTGAAAATAAATGAACAAGGTAGAGAATGAATGTCGATGTTTTTGATTTCATCTTTCCCAAATACACCATGGAAATGAGGTAGCTTTTCACGTTTTACAAGTAAGTTATTAATCGTTATATCATCCATAATTACCAATCTCGAATGATGTTTTATGACTATCAATTTGAATGACTCTATCAAATTCACCCAAAATTACAATGTTCATCAAACTGTCAACAGCGTTTGCAAAATTTATACTGATTCTCAGATTACCCTCTCTTTTAAGCAAATATTGCTCATCTGCACAGTTTCCTTTAGGTGTCAAATCAAACCCATAGATTGCCGATCCTTGTTTGAATCTATCATAATCAATTAGACTAGGTGAATTATTCAAGCTGGTCACCAAGCGGCTGTAGGCATCAAAGTAATCATCATCATCATAATTCAATCTTAGAGGTGGGGTAATTTCTTGATTGTCAACAGTCACTTGAATGGCAGAAACAGAAACATGTTCAAACTCAAACGGATTTCCTTCATCCACTCCATTGAATGATGAATTATCAACCAGCGCAAACAACAATCTGTTTGGAATCTTTCCATTGAACACATTATCTTGAACCCAGTTGGTTGTTGCGGCATTGATTAAGTAGCTTGCCATGTGAGGTTGACAGACTAGGTAAACTGCATTCGTTTTCATCAGTGTTCTTTCAATTCCTTTCAATACATCATCTTTAAGATGTATGTGACGAAGCACCAGTTTCACTTCGGAAATGTATAAGCGCGAAGTGGTTCCAGCTTTTCTCATCAAACAAAAGACATCACTGTTTGGACTCAATCGCCATTGAAGACGAACGCCAGGCAGCAAGTATTTGCTTTGATTGCAAATGTTAACATGAGGTTTTGTCAACACTTTAACCTTTTCACTCTCATCAAATGGTGGAGATCTTGCATTTAAACCCAGATTTTTTAACGTTGCAGTTGTTGGAAAACCAACATTTTCTTTGTCAATCGTATCACTGACCCAGTATGTCATTTTCAAATAGTTTTTAGCTCTGGTTTCATCAAACTTTAGAATTGTTTCCAAGTACGATTGATAGGCATACATTCCATTTGCTTCTGTGACGGAGTGTCATTCAAAACCAACTCTATCTGCTTCCACATGGATTGACCAATATTATTTATTACTCCAGCAAATTCTGCAGTGGTTTTTCCAATATTACTTCCATCGACTCTTTTAATAGCCAGAGTCGAGACGAAATAAGAATGATTCAAGTCAATCATATGATCAGGCTGAGCAGGAATGTCAAACACAACAGTTTGTTTTGAGGCATTGAGAGCAGCAGTTTGTGGAAAATATTCAACATCTTTAAAATACTTGACATCGTTTTGAATTACTGGTGGACAGAATAAATCCAAACTTTCACTAGGACATTCAGTATATTCTGGCTTTATGCTCATTGTTGCAAATTCTTCTTCAACAGTTTCTTCAACAAAGTTTTTTTCAAATCAGGTTTCTTAGCTTTCTTAGCTCTTCTCTTCTTCACCGACTGCTTAGGTATGAATATCCCTCTCATGGTGCTTTCTTTTATAGATCTTTTAGGACGAACTCTTGATTTCTTACCAGCAGTCGATTTCTTACCAGCAGTCGATTTCTTACCAGCAGTCGATTTCTTACCAGCAGGCGATTTCTTACCAGCAGGCGATTTCTTGACAGATTTCTTCACAACATCGGCAATTTCTTCAGTAGCCTTCCTTTTAATTCCTCTCATAGAAGATTTGGCAGTATCTTTTACAACTTCTCCAACATTCTCACCAGCTAATATCCGATCGACTGCCTTTCCTCCTTCTTCTTCTAAAACAGGTTTCAAAATTTTCTCAGCAGCTTTTACACCTTGTTTCTTTATTGTTGGCATTGCAGCTTTAACAGCTCTTTTAAAAATAGATCCAGCTTTCCTGAAAATACTACCTACTCCTCTTCCACGCTGGTAGGTGTAAAAATACGGAGTTGATTTGTAAATTGGGAAATCATACATGTTTCCTTCTAAAGTGTAGCAAGAATGTTGTCTTTGTTTTGTAGAATTGTATCTCTTTTCCCAACTCGTTGTAGACTTTTATAGTAAATTCGTTGATATCGTTGTATAATAATGGATAATAGAACAAATTTTCAAATTCCACAAAATTTACAACGTGCTTGTTAATTTTCAACGGAATGAAGCGTAGCAGTGGCGTGCTAATTTTTCCAACTACTCGATAGTCTAACAACGAGCAATATATAAACATATTCTTCCCTTCTGCGTTGACTTGGAAATGTTCATCACCCACCACATCAGTCGTTCTTTCGATTGCGTTGAATACATAATCTGTTAATGGTTTGTCTAGATAAGTTCCAGTAAATGGACATGGTGTCCATCTCACATCTCTGTAATAAACATTATTCATGTTTTTATTATATTCTTCTGTAGCTTCAACGAAACCAAACAATTTACACAAATCTTTTCCCAATGCAACTCTTTTAACATACTTTGGAAAGGTTATCTTGATTTTGAATCTACAATTGAAAACTGTGGCAGATCTTCGTAAGGCAAACCTAATTCTTTTACATATTCTTTTATTCTTCCTCTTGCGCGAATGTCTTCATTCATAATTGAAACAATTTCTCTCATTGTTAATTTGTGAACGTCATCTCCCTCTGAGATTTCACCAATAAGGTGACTAAGACGTACATAATACTCGCGCTTATCAGCTGCCTGATTCCATTTCTTTGTATATTCATCAGATATTACCAATCTCACATTCAAATCTTCAAAACCAACCTTGTCGGTACCAATTTGGAAAAATCCCATCATTCGCCAGGGTTCATATTTCCCATATTTGAATTCTGCGGGATTAAATACAAATCTATCGCTCAGTTCATAGACCATTTCCACTAATGCCACCTCCCATTTTCCATGTAAATGTAATTGTTCTTTAAGTTTTATTGCTGAATCCGAATCGTTGGTACATGTAAGATAAAAGTCATTAATCATCTTTGCTGAAAAACAAGTCAATCTGACAATTGTCTTCAAATTTATCCGATATATCTTCCAACGTTTCCCAGTTGATGATTTTAATATCAAATGATTTTATATGAGATCTTGTTACTCTATACGATGCAGGATTTATAGTTGATCTATGAATCGATTGCGAATCGTCAATAACTAGACCCAATAGAGGAACAGCATCCTTACTTATAATGAAATCACAACAAACAGCAAACACTTTTTCATTCTCATCTTTTTCTTTTCGATATAGCGTACAAGCAATCATGCTACATTTCCAACTTGTATCCACTGGAAGTGGATTAACAAAATTACATGTCTATTATTTAAAGTTACATTCATATTACCGGTCTAATTCTAACTGTTAGTGATGTTTCTCCAATATATTGCTTTGCGGAATAGAGAGATGTTAATTTTATAAGATTCCCATCATCATCTACCAATCTTATTGGAATTTGTTGAAACTGCAACCTCTCCAATGGTGTGAAAATTATATTCTTTGGAGCATAATATCTAACATATGTATCGAGATCTGTATCGTAAAATGTTAGTTTTCTCAAAACTCGCCTTTTCTCAATACCACCAAGATAATTGCTTTCCAATAGATCACATTCTATATTTATAGATGTATGTTCATTTAAATGAACACCATCCTTTATTCTACTCAAACAGTTGATCTTTCCTCCAGTTAACGGATCTCCATCTGCCTTCTTCTTATATACAATCAGATACATAGCCTGGTGAGGTTGTATACTGTCAGAAGTCTTGTATTCAAAGTATGTTAATGTTGAACCATTTGGCAATGTGTTATTCATTTGATCTTCCAAACCAAGGAAATGTGCCAAAGGTCTTGAAAATTTCATGAGAAGTGCACTGGTAAATTTCATCGTTTTACCGTGATATGTTGAATATCCCAATGATTTCAAATCTTCTTTCATTTCAAACTGTATCTTTCCACCGATCAATGATACTGATAACATGTTTTTCAACTCATAACCAAACTCAGGGAAATTCAATACCCTGTCATTGAAAAGCCTTTTGAATTCATAATACATGAGAGTATTATCGCGTGTTTCAATAATTTCTTTATCAAGATAGATTTTTTCATTAAAAAAATCATTTATACCCCAATCAATCAATTTTCCTCTTCATCCGTGACTGTTACATACTCATTTGCTATTGAAAACCAATATTGATCTTGCAGTGATTTTCTCCTCTATCCGGCAACGTCATTTGCAACAATGCCATTTCCCACTTTCTCTTATTGTTTAATTGAAATACATGAGGTAAATCAACTGTGAAATCTACTAATTTCATTCTATCGGTAGCAAATCCCGAAGGAAGAACCAAATCGAATTCTTCATCAATCATATTGTCTCCAATTGACTTTCAGCTACCCACTCATCAAATTGGGGAGGATAACCTCTCCATCTGATTAAATAGAAGTTTTTGCCCCTCTTCTTCTTAGTTTTCAACACTTGCTCGACAACAAATGTTTTTGGAAGATACACACGTTGTAGCTCTTCTTTATAGAAACGATCAACTATCTTTTCACCTTGTAGATCTTCAATTTCATACATTACTGGATATCTTTCTTTAAAGACTTTACTGATCTTGAATATTTCTTCAGTATAATTTTGCAAGTAACCTTTCTTAAACATTCTCTTTTCAAACTCAATCTTACATAATCTCCAGTTTTGAAAAGCTTTTTATTTTTCTGGTTTCTTTTTAAACAATCTTTTTCGAACAGTGTCGACATTGTCTTGGTTGACTTCAGAAGGTCTCATACCAATAGATCTGTGATATGTATTATTGTATGAGTTGACAAAATCTTGCAAATTATCAATATATCTCAACGTATTTCGTGCTGTAAAGTATCTATACATTCGTCCTTTTAATGTTCTGTTAAATCGTTCAACAATTGCTGCCTTTACTTCATTATTTGCAGTGTAAAACCCAATATCGTTTTTCTTCAACAAAGCTTGGAATTCTTTGTTTATAAACTCGCTGCCTTTGTCGGATCGTACCTTTTAGGTTTTCTTTCGGATAAAATTTCTTTAAACGCATTGACAATTTCTTTTGCAGTTTTTCTTTTTAGCGGCTTTACCCACGCATACTTGCTAAAAGTATCAATACAGCACAAGAGGAATGTAATGTTGTCGTTTTCTTTTTTCAAATGCGTCATATCAACAAGATCACATTCCCATAAATAATCAATGTTATTGGTTAGTATCCGCTCCCGTTTAAAGTTCTTCCTACTTGGTTTGTGCAGCGAATAGGCAAGACTAGTTTTACTCCATTCTTCAACATCTTTCCTTTTCAAATTAGGAATTACTTTTTTGAATTCCCTCTACGCTTTATCCAAACCCCCTAGAGAACCCGGAACAGAAGGATCAGAATATAACTTTTCAAAACTCATAATAAATCAATTAACAATTCTAACAATTTAACATTTGTGCACCTTTTTCTTCGTCGCTTTCTTTTCTTGCACTTTCTTCCTTTATTTATAACCTTTTTAGGCTTTTTCTTCACTGGTTCATCATCAGATTTGCTTGGCTCCATGACTATCTTTTCAAAAGAATCCATTTTTCCTGTCCTATAGAATTGTTGATCTCTATTTATAACCTTTTCTAGACTTGTACACCACTAAAGGAGCTTCATTAGGGAAAATATTAGTGCGAAATCTCATATCTTCTCCAATCGATTGTGTGAAATCACAAAGTAAGTAGCCGTACATTCTTGCTGTTGCATCATTGTAAATGTCAAGGAATGTTTTTGGAGATGAGGGCATAATTTGTCGTGCAAGAAATCTAATTTGACTTCTATCTCGAGGATTCTTGAAAAGAACTTGATACTGAGTATTGAGAGCTAAATTTCTCATTTCTGTTCCTCTTGGAAAAGGGTTTTGCATCATAACAATTACATTGATGTTTAGATGAGATCTTCCTTTTGTGAACAATTTTCCCAAATCTTTAAAGTTGGCAATTTCATGCATTAAATCATCGACAACAATAGTTAATCTTTTGTCCGATCTTTCGATTTCTTCGTACAAGTTTTCAGGTAGCTCAGTAATAAATCTACAATTCCCGTTAAAACTTTTTTTAACGCGCTCAAACAATTCCGGTTGATTTGTTCCCGAGATCCACATAAGATTGGGATATTGTCTGCCATTATCAATTATATTGTTATAATTTTTCAACAGATTTTCTACCCAAGTCGTTTTACCGCTTCCGCTTACTCCAGATAAAATCAAAGAAAAAGGTGCTTTAAATCTCAAATCATAACTCATATTTATAACAAACTTTAAACATCTCATACAACAGACAACATCTATTTATAACAAATTCTTTACATCTAGCTACAACATTGAAATAATATCTATAACATCAAACTAATATCTATAACATCAAACTAATACCCATAACACCAAACTAATGTTCACTAATTTTAAACATCTCATGAATAACAACTGTATAACAACGTTCAGTCTAGGCAAATGCCATGATTAAATTGTTTATTATTCTGCTCAATATTTGCAACAGGTACATCGATGTGAAGAGACTTGGATGAGATAATTCATCATGCAGATTTTCAACTCTGAATTTGATTGTTTGATTCAGTCGACCATTCTTCTTCTTCAGCTCATCAAACATTGATTTCTTAAACGATTCTTTCCCTTCAGCCAGCATGTCGGAGTTGACATAACTAATGTGAAATGTTAGAAATCTAAAAGCATTATGTACCATACAATCTTGCTTGTGATCAGCAGCATCAATTTGTTTTGCCCACATCTCTGTAGTTGCACACTTTTCACAATACTCTTTTGCTTTGTTGAAAATATATTTCAGGAGAATTTCAGCATATACTTCTTGCACTTGAACATCAATCTTTGCCGGATCTTCTTCTTGTTTCTTTTTCTTCTTTTGAATCTGCTCATCATCATCACTCGCTGGTCTTTTCCGGGATGGTTGTGGAAGCATTTTCAGATCAGCAACCTTTCCATATAATGCTTTCAGCATTTCTTCTTTTTGATTTATTCCCGTCTTTGATGGCTTCTCATTCTTCCATCTTCGGATTCCAAGACAGAGTCGTAGAGGGAAATCACCATTTTTCTGCAAATAGATTTCCAGCTTATCCTCATATGCTTCTTCTTTACTCAAAACTTCAGTGTATAGTGTTAGAAACTGTGTGATTCTGCCAAAGTACTGCTTTGATTGAATGTGTCCTTTGTTCTTCTCAAACAGACTTTCAGCATCTTCTCCGCGGAACTGTAATTGATCGTTTATGTTTTCATCAACTATTTCCAAGAGACGAGACAGTGTTGTATGAGAAATAGCCATTGATTTGACAGCTAATCCATCTTTAATTATATCTTTCACCACTAACAACCATTTGTTAGAACCGGGTTGGACAGCAAATGATGACTTGATTAGGCCCTCTTCATCTCTTACTTCGTAAATTGCAGCCATGACTCTTTAGTGATTTTTTAAGCTCCGCACTCTACGACGACTTGTTACAACTGAACTGATTTGATTTTGCGCATGGATTTTATAGTTTGATCGAACGTGACGTTCGAATTATTAGCCAATCAGATTGCAGGATTTCTCGTTTCTAGAATCTTGTGGAACTTTCTGGAAAGTTCTGGAAAGTTCTAGCCAATCAGATTGCAGGATTTCTCGTTTCTAGAATCTTGTGGAACTTTCTGGAAAGTTCTGGAACTTTCTGGAAAGTTCTAGCCAATCAGATTGCAGGATTATTACGTCATTTTTTGTATGGAAGATAGTAACGTGAAAACATTTTTCTCTTCTTTCGTCTATGTTTTCTGGTTGTTTTCCTACCACCATTAAGTCGCTTTCTACGCTTTCTTCTCACACCGCCGCTAGCTAATTTTCTTAAACCAGTCTCAACACCTAAACCAGTTGCAGCTATGGCACCGCCTTTTGCAGCTGCTTTTGCTCCTTTTAATGCGAATTTCTTTACGGCTTGTTTGCTAATATTTCTAGTCACTGCTCTTCCTCCTTGCTTAATTGCTTGCCTAACTGCTGCTCGCGCTAATGCGGACCCCATCTTTCTAGAATTTTCTAATGTTGACTTCCTTTTATAACCACCTCTCGTCAACTCGAATGCTTCCTGTCCGCCATCATTTTTATGTCCGAAGGACATATTAAGAGGGTGTCGTGGAACGCATGTACGCATAGGTAGGCAGGCATATAGACGCTTTTTCGTGCCAAACCGCGTAACAAAAGATAAACCACAAATGATAGGAATTAAACTTTGAAATCGCCGTTAAGTGTTGTTGTTAGTGGGCATAATTAGCAAAATGCAATTGCTTGCCAAAAACATCAATTAATATCAACTGTTATTGTAGCGCAGTGGAATAATGCGCTTGTTTCTTGTGCTAAGGGTTGCGAGCTCGATACAGGAAACTAAAAATTTGACACCAAGATTTTCTCGCAAAAAAGCCGGCTCGGTCGGTCTTCAAAAAAAAGTTTGACTACAATATTGCAAAATGTTGCTCAAATCTAGTTTGATTTTATTTTTTATTTTAAATATTTTCATACAATTTTGATTGGGTTGTTATTCTCAGAGGTTTCTAGAAGTCCTATTACATGTAAGATACTTTCGTGTGAAAAGAAGAGGAGATTGTGGCGCAGTAGAAATTGTTGCCAAGTTAGACAGAAGAAATTTTTCAAAACAGTTTGCGGCTTCAAAATCATCTGAAAATAAATGGTTCAAAGTTGGCAATCAATTCTTCAAAGTGCTATTAATTATCGAATATAGTCATCTGCATAGTATGCGAATTCTTATGATAGCTTTTGGAGATTCTAGAATTAAATTCATCATTTGTGGCGAAGATTACAGGTTTCGGTGCACTGAAGGGAGTTATTTGTTACACAGTTTAACCTATGAGCTCAAATTTATTAGTTATACGTTATACGTTATATTATATTATACGTTACTAGAGGTTTTCTATTTTCGATTCAAAGTTTTGGGATTCTTCCAGGAAATATTCATCTGATCACATTGTCAACAATCGCATCATCATCGTAATGGATCATTATCATCATCACCATCATCATCACAATCACCAATCATTGTCTTCAACATGATGAAGACGGTGATCATCATTTTCGTCTTCAACGTGATCATCATCATCGTTGTCGTCGTCGTCGAGCATCATAATCATCATCATGATCGTCTCTAGCATGATCATTATGGTCATTATCATCCTCTTCAAAGTCATCATCATCATCATCATCATCATCATCATCATCATCATCATCATCATCATCATCATCATCATCATCATCATCATCATCATCATCATCATCACCAACATAATCATCATTCTCATCATCGTTGTCTTCTTCTTCGTCATCTTCGTCATTATTAACATTATCTTCATCATTATTATCATAATCATCAGCGTCCTTCGGACATTGCTACAGCGTTGCTATTTTTTATTTCTTGATCTTCCCATATTATGCATTTATTAGACAGGAAACAATACAAGAGTTTCGCCAGTCTACCATTACCATCCGGAAAAGGATGTATTTGTAAAAACTTTCGCAGAAATTCGTGAGGTTGAAATTTCTATCATCCAAGAGTTTAGTAAGTTCTTTCTCAATATCTTCAGGTTTACAATATTCAAAGTATTCTTCATTGAAACATGTTATTCGAGGGTTTTGCGCAAATTCACCATAGTTTTCGTATATGATAAAGGAATGCGCTTCTTTTATTATACTAATTGTTAATCGATTGGTATATTCTCTAATAGTTTTCAAATAGATAGAGGCATCATGTAAATCACCAACTTCATTTTCTGTCTCGTTAATTGAATTTAACATTTCAACATAATACGACGTAATAGAATAAATAGAGACAATCATTAAGCTTTTATAACTGATTTTTTAAATTAATCGTTTCTTGCATGTGTTCTCTTCTAGGTATTAAAATGATGTTAACAGTTAGCGTTCTGGTGATGGGCTATAGGTTCTGAAGATTCTGAAGATTCTTGAGCAGCAGCCTAATAATAATAAAGAGAATATGAGACGATGTTCCAACCTTATAGGTATATTTAAATGAGTATAAATTAATGCTTTTACAAATTACCTCTAGTATAGCAGCATTGTATGGTGTGAGTCTACACAGAGGACATGAATTCATTTGCACTCGCCATCTGAAATGAAAAAGAAATAAATAAATACTTGAAATAATTAGTATAAACAAATGTTTGAAATAATTATTATAGGTTTAAGTGAATGTTTGAAACAACTTACTGGTTTATGCATCCCAGATGAAAAACTTGCTCACACCGCTGACATCTCAAGTAGTAAGCATCATTCGCCTCTGATGTTAGGCAAATGGAGCAGTGGCTCTGAAATACTGTCTCTCCTGGTTGCAGTCTGATCATTTGCTGCATGTTTACAATTGCTCTCCTCGCTCCAATCATCTTTTCTTCGAGGCCTAAAACTAAACACAACAGGCCGCAGTAGGTTGAAGCAAAATAAAAACAACAAACTCAACGGTTTTGTGTGTTTCTAAAAGCCTTCAAAGAAGCCTTGGAAACAAGACTTTCAACCAATCAAATCGCTGTAAACTAGACCTAGTCTTCTTCAGAACTTTCTAGAAACAAGAGTTTTAACCAATCAAATCGCTGTAAACTAGACCTAGTCTTCTTCATAGAAACCTTGGAAACAAGAGTTTCAACCAATCAAATCGCTGTAAGTTGGAAACATGGTCAATCACAACTTCGTTCCCAAGGATATCTGTTGTTGTTGTTGTTAGTTCAGCCCGCAACAGATACCCTTGGGACCGGTTGACAAAATTTGTCAGTTTTTGGCTTGGAATAATTAGCATAAATTATGTAAATGATTCCAGTCAGTGGCTGTGGTGGCCACAGCTCTCCAACTCATCAATGAGTTTTGGAAGCTGTACAATATTTTTCCTTCGGTTACACTTGCTTTCAACGATTAATTTGAACCAACATGAAAAGAAACATGCTTCAAAGAAATCAGTAGAGAGAAATCCATGTTAGCAAGCGCTTGCAGAAGTTATTATGTTTGTTAATTTTGGAAATTTCACCGAGAGTTTCTGCAAGTCAGAAAGAAAACTTTTTTGTGAATTGGTTAGCTAGATTTTCGCTCATTATTGATACAAAACTTCAGTGCTTTCCTCTTTTACAAGTATTCAAGAATTTCAGGTGAGATCAATTTATTTAAAGCCTGTAGATTTGTTAAAGATTTATAAGTTGAATCACAAGTTTGGCTTTGCTATTGCATGAGTGAGATTTCTTCACTTTGAAATTGTGTTAAAAAAATGTCTTGATGAGAAAAATTTGACTTGATGACTTGATGAGAAAAAGTTCTAGCCAAAACCGTAAACAATCTTATTTTCTAAATACAAAATTTTACTGTTTTAGTTCACTTCGGCTTCTTGAAAATTATTTTTTTTTATCTTTACCTTCCCTTGCTTGCTCAAAATTTTACCGCGGGAAAGCAAATTTAGGTATTGCTACAAACTTTCTGTAATTTCTTCGTGGAGTAGTTAAACTTTAATTCGCCCGTTTCATAACTTTCCATTTCATAACGTTTCATTTTTTAAACAGCAAGTTTTAGCTGTTTTTTTTTTTTTTGTCGGGTAGGAATGGAAAAGCCCCGGGCCGCAGCAGTTTTGTTTTGAAATTTCCTTCATTCGGCCGAACGCCATTTCTAATGTATGCGGACAACAAAATTCTATTGTTCGTTCTTAGCCAATGAGAATGCAGAACATCGAAACCGGTTCCAGGGTCAAATGGGGCAGCGCAGTGTTCACGTAGAGGTCCTATTTACCCTGGGTACGAGGTTGGGTCAATCAACCAATCAGATCTATCCTTCTTCAGAAAGTCATTCAAAAACGAGGCGTCACGTGACGAGGATTTTATCGCGGGAAAAATTAAAATTGGCGTCACGTCAGCAAATGCAAACACTCTTGGAAAATTTTTCTCGAAGTCGGTGAGTGCTTTTAGCTTTTCTCTACTTTTTCTCAGAAAAGTGTTAGAAATACAGTTTTCTTACCATTTAAACTTATAATAAATGTTTCTTGCTTATTTAAGGATGTTTTATTTTTATTTACCTGACCAAAACTTATTCCAAAAGCCGTGAAACTTAGGAAGCTTCGAGACCCGGCTGGGCCTAAAATCTTGACTTCATTTCTTAATCTTTGGTTTCAATTCTTTCAACTAAATTTCTAATTCTTTATTTTTAGTTGTCCATAGAAGAAATAAGGTATGTATTTTTATTACATAATTTTATGTGAACACTCGAATCATTCAATTTCATAAAACTAGTAAGATTAATTAATGTTCATCATTCTTATCGTTTAATTAACACCACCTCTCTCAGGCTCGAAAGGCTATTGACGAATGCTCTGGCCAATGTTATGAGAGACTGTGTTGAGCCCCCGTGCAGCGTAGGATTAGTAGGCCGTTCGTTACAACAGCCGTTTGGTGAGTTTCAGAACAGGTGGCTGAAGACTTTTCCATGCACGAGAAATTCTTGAACCCGGGAGACCCTTGGTAGACAGGTAATGCTGCTCATCAAGGCCCCGTTAAGTTCGTGTTTTATTATTCGATCTTTTTGATGAACTAGGATAGCAAACATGCTTTGAACCACCCCTACTAATTTCAGCAATTTTTAACGTCTTTTATTCTACCTTATTATTCTAGAATGTCACACATAGCGCTGATGGACATAGAATACATTCAGACACGGGACGACCATCAATGTATACGAAAAATCGCGATTCTGTTGGACGATGGGGAGACAAGCTTCGTTCGGGAGTACAAACCTTGTACTCCCTTTGGCAGAATTAAACCTGAACACCAAGAATCATTTAAATTCTGTAAATGGAATATCCACCATCTAAAATATCAGCCAGGCGGAGCAGCCCTGAAATGCGTGGAATCTCCACCTATTATAAAGGATATCTTGCAATGGAATGGTATTACAATGGTGTTTTACAAAGGAGGACATGTTGAGCGAGATCTTTGTAACAAAATTGGCATAGCCAGCAGAAATATTGAAGAATTTGGAGCGCCGAAGGCGACATCTCACGACCCCCCTGGAAGAACTTCGAGAACATTATATCTTTTTACGAGGTAATAATTTAATTTAACTGATGTTGTTGTTTTTAATGTTCTTGTAGTTCTTCTAGAGGGTTGCGTGTTGTTGTTTTCGACGTCTTAAATTCTTCTTTATTTGGTATGCCAATTTTGTTACAAAGTTCTCGTTCAGCATCACCCTTTACAAAACACTGGTCCGACCCCATTCCATTGCAAGATATCCTTTATTATTTCGACTGAATAGATGTATTAAAATGCTGCTCCGTTTGGTTAATATGATAGATGGTGGATAAAAATAACCATCATCTAATTATCAGCTTGTTCTCCCCATCGTCCAACAGAATCGCGATTTTTCGTATACAATATAGACTAGATTTCTAGATTTCGCTTACAATTTAGACTCTAAAAATATAGCCCCGGTTCGACTCTGCCTCTTCTTTTCTCTCTCGGTTTTTTGTTTCAACTTGTTTTTGCACTTGCTTAATGTTGAGAGGTTCATTGTGAGAGCAACATGGAGGTGTGTTTGGTTCTTTTAGGTTTCTTGAACAGATCTTTTTCAAAGTCGTTTCTTGCATGTGTTCTCTTCTGGGTATTAAAATGAACAGCTTTGCCAAGTAACAACTCGGCTTTTATTAACCAAGGGAATCAATGAAAGATGTCGTCAGATAGCGTTCGATGGTCAGGAGTGGCGGATGGCGTCGAATGGGCGAGTTGTTAGTAGGTGTTCCATCGCTAACGCTATCTGCAGGCAGGTCTTCAATGCGAAAATAAAAGTGTTTTGTCCGTACGCTATCTTGGTTGTGTTGTCTTTCTATACCATCTCAGTGGAGCTGGCAAAGTGGAGCCAGCTTTTCTTCTTCTCTAAACTTCTTAGGCTTATATTAAAATGAACAGATCTTTTTCAAAGTCGTTTCTTGCATGTGTTCTCTTCTGGGTATTAAAATGAACAGCTTTGCCAAGTAACAACTCGGCTTTTATTAACCAAGGGAATCAATGAAAGATGTCGTCAGATAGCGTTCGATGGTCAGGAGTGACGGATGGCGTCGAATGGGCGAGTTGTTAGTAGGTGTTCCATGGCTAACGCTATCTGCAGGCAGGTCTTCAATGCGAAAATAAAAGTGTTTTGTCCGTACGCTATCTTGGTTGTGTTGTCTTTCTATACCATCTCAGTGGAGCTGGCAAAGTGGAGCCAGCTTTTCTTCTTCTCTAAACTTCTTAGGCTTATATTAAAATGAACAGATCTTTTTCAAAGTCGTTTCTTGCATGTGTTCTCTTCTGGGTATTAAAATCATAATATTCCTGGAAAACAAGTGACTTTACCTGTAAAGTACTTAACCGATTCTGCCTCTTCTTTTCTCTCTCGGTGTTCCTTAGTGTTACTAGCCCTTGCCCGAGTGAGACCACCGCCTCGCAAGGACCTCCGCTTTCAAGGACTTCCTCCTCCCAAGGACTCTTGGGTGAGGGGATTAAGCCTTTAATTTGCTATACTTGCTCTGAATGTTAATCTTAATGTTAATCCTAATCTTACTTACTCTTAATGTCAATCTTATTCTTAGTTTTGGTCTTTGTGTTAGACTGAAATTTAAAACTTAATGCTAATGTTTATCCTAGTCTTGAACTTAACGTATAGTTAATCATAATCTTAATCTCAATCTTGATGTTAGCCTTGTCTTAGTCTTAAACTTTAAATGAATCTCAATCTTGAATTTTAACTTAACTTCAACTTAAATTTCAAAATAAATTTAAATCCGATCCTCAACTTAAAATGCGTCTTAATGTTGCTTGCAACATAAGAATAAAGCAGTTTAAACTTAACCGTTTGCTGCTCATGTTCCTTAGTTTTGTGTTTCTTGTTGCTGTTCAGTCATGCTCCTTTGTCCTACCTTAGCTTGTTCTTTATTACGGTCATGAGTCCTGTTTCTTAACCTTGTTATTGCTCATGTTCTTCAGTCCTGTTGTCCTGTTTCTTTGCCATGTTACTCCGTCTTGTTTCTTTTCATGGTATTCAGCCCTGTTCCTTCGTCCTGTTCCCTAGGCTTGTTCTAATTAATGTTCCCCAGTCCTGTTTCTGGGTCCTGTTCCTAAGCCTTGTCACTGCTCGTATTCTTCAGTCCTGTTTGTTCGTCCTTTTCCCTAGTCTTGTTCTTATTAATGTTCCTCAGTCCTGTTGGTCGGTCCTGTTCCCCAGCCTTGTTATTGCTCATGTTCTTTCGTTCTGTTTCTGTGCTATTTTACTCCGTCTTGTCTTCAGTCCTGTTCCTTCGTCTTGTTACGTAGTCTTGTTCTGATTCATGTTCCTCAGTCCTGTTTCTCGGTCCAGTTCCTTGTTGTTACTTATGTTCTTCAGTTCTGTTCCTGTGTCATATTCCTTAGTCTTGTTTTTATTCATGGTCGTCAGTCCTGTTCGTTAGTATG
The DNA here is from genome assembly GCA_014526335.1 of Chrysaora quinquecirrha. Taxonomy (NCBI): domain Eukaryota; kingdom Metazoa; phylum Cnidaria; class Scyphozoa; order Semaeostomeae; family Pelagiidae; genus Chrysaora; species Chrysaora quinquecirrha. The sequence goes on from JACTAT010000040.1 coordinate 8,739,160, forward strand.
TTCCTCAGTCTGGTTATTATTCATGTTACTCAGTCTGGAATTCTATGTGACTACCCATAGAGTTATAAAAATTGTATTTAAATTCAACTTGTATTTAAATTCAACATTGCTTAGATTTAATTTGTTAAAATTTATGTTGAAACTTGAAAAGAATAATGTTACATTTAAACAGAATTTGATTTAAAATTTAATTCAAAGTGAAAAGGCGGAAGTTGCTGTCACTACATGTTTTGCGGAAGTCATGTCAGTGATCACGCACGCACAACAGCAAACAGCGAGGACAGCGAGGGGAAGATGTTTTTGAGAGCGAAAATTCGCTGATGAATTCTTAATGTTTTGAATCATTTCAAAAGGAAATCGTCCGGTATGCCTAGAATATGTAAATCCACAAGGAATCACGGGGTAAGTTTTGTTAACAGAGCTTGGCGATTTAAAACAAAGGCGCCAATTCGCCTCGAGGTCTTACGACGAAAACCCATGCTGTGAAGACAATTGTGAAATTGTTCGAAACGTCGTGTTACGAAAGTCAAAAACGGGAAGCCCCAATTACCCCAGAAGAGAGAGAAGAAAGAGAAATTAGGGGCCGATGGCAAGCCTACCCCTAAGTCTGCGAGGAAAGAAAGCAGTTCGAGTTGGGCAGCTTGCACGGCAACCGAGGAATGACTATCAGCAAAACGCGCGTAGCTTCGATCTCTATTTTAGTATATACTGACTAGCTCTTGCCCGTGTAAGACCACCGCCTCATGAGGACCACCGCCTCTGATGAACTCCGCCAATAAGAGCTTCAACCTAAAAGACACTGTGCATTGAGGTGGCTATATTTTCTGTTAATCAAAATCTTGATCTCAATCTTAATGTTAGTCTAGTCTTAATCTTAGTCTTCAAGTTAAATGGAATCTTAATCTTAACTTCTACCTGAATTGGAATGTTAACCTTAATGTTAATCTAAATGTTAATCTTAATCTTAATCTTAATCTGAATCTGTATCTGAATCTAAATCTGAATCTAAATCTGAATCTTAATTCTAACCTTAATCTTAAGGTTAATCTTAATCTTAGTCTTAGTTAATCTTGAACTCCATCTTAATATTAGTCTTAGTCTTTGTTAGTCTTGGTCTAAGTATCAGTATTTCATTTTGAAATTAAACTTAAAGTTCATTTTGAAATGAGTCTTTATCTGAACCTTGATGTTAATCTTGATGTAAATCTGAAATAACGTTGAAACTTGAACTTAATGTTTAGGTTGTTCTTTATCGCCACATGCAATAATGCCAATGTCAAACTTTATCATCATCTTAATTCATCTTCATACTCTTAGATGCCAAATAAACGTCCTCCGGTTTATTAATTTTGAGTTTTCCCCACCCACAGGGCCTTAGTAGGACCCTCTATTTATTAATTTTGAAGAAACAATTTCACTTGTGATAGGATGAAACTACGTTTATTAATTGCCGACATTGATTTGGACCCCGTTGGTATACCTAATGGTATTGGCCTTAATGTAAATATTAATAAAATTGAAATTTAATATAATTTATAATTTAAAATAATTTAATATAATTCTAAATTCTTCAGCTACAATAAAACTTTAAATTAAATGAAAGATGAAATTGAAATGAAAATAAAATCCAAATGAACATGAAAGTTAGTGTCAGTGTTGAGAGATAAATTGAAAATAAATTTATAATTGAAAAGATATGAGTAAAAATAGATCTAAAGATTTGAGTCTATACCTAAATTGGCCTTAATGTTTTGTAAAAGTGAAATTTAATATAATTTATAATTTAAAATAATTTAATATAATTCTAAATTCTTCAGCTACAATAAAACTTTAAATTAAATGAAAGATGAAATGAAAATGAAAATAAAATGCAAATGAACATGAAAGTTAGTGTCAGTGTTGAGAGATAAATTGAAAATAAATTTATAATTGAAAAGATATGAGTAAAAATAGATCTAAAGATTTGAGTCATTCCAAAAAGCCTTCTTGTTTTGTCAAAGTGACTTTTGTTATTAGAAAAATTGTAAAATATTTAAATCACAAAAACAAAAACACCAAAAATTGCCTTTGAGGGACTGCCATATTTCTTAGTAGAGGATAATCTCCAGGTGGTCCTAATATTCATAGAAGGAACAACAAAACACGTTAAAAATAATGTCAAAAAAAAGTAAAAATTATACCCAAAGCAAATTTTAGTTCCCAGACATCTCCTCGGACTTTTGAAAACATTTCCAACACAAAACGACAGAAAGAAATTGAAAGTAAATTTATAATTGAAAAGATATGAGTAAAAATAGATCTAAAGATTTCAGTCATTCCAAAAAGCCTTCTTGTTGTGTCAAAGTGACATTTAGATATTAAAAAAAATTGTAAAACATTTAGATCGCAAAAACAAAAACACCAAAAATTTTGCCCTGGAGGGAACTTGAACTCCAGACATTCTGGGTAGCAGGCGAGCAGTTCACCACTCGGCTACATAGCCGTGTTGTTTAGGAGACGAAAATCTCCTAGTGGTCCTAATATTCATTGAAGGGAAAAACAAAACACGATAAAAAATGTCTAACGAACTTAAAAATTAAACCAAAAGCAAATTTTAGTTACCAGACGACTCCTCGGCCTTTTGAAAACATTTCCAACACGAAAATAAGAGAAATAAAAAATTCGAAAGGAAAAGATTTGCCCTTGAGGGAGTCGAACTCCCAACTCTGCATCTCAGCTCACGAGACACGCCGCCTTACCGACCGTGCTACTGTGCCTTGTTGCGATTAAGTGATAATCCTCCTACAGAAAACAATCGGGCGATTGTTAAAACAGGCACCAATGACGCACTTCAAAGAAGGGTTAGCCCCAATTACCCCAGAAGCGAAGGCAGTTTGCAAAAACGAAAGGGTGATGACACGCCTACCCCACTGTCGGCCGGGCGGCGAAAAAGTCGGAAAAGCGTACCACGTACGAGGTCGGCTGAGCGACTCTTACAAAATCGGTTGCCATGGCACTTACCATTTTAGTATAGAGAGACTAGCCCTTGCCCGTGTAAGACCACCGCCTCATGAGGACCACCGCATCAGAATCGAAATTTCACATTTAATATTAACCTTACTCTTAATCTTAATGCTAATGTTAATCTTAATCTTAGCCTTAGAAATCTTGAACTCCATCTTAATATTAGTCTTAGTCTGTGTTAGTCTTGGTCCAAGTATCAGTCTTTCATTTCTGAATTTAAACTTAAAGTTATTCTTAATTCATAAACTGAAGCTCTTAATCTAAGTCTTCAACTTGAATGTAATCTTGCTCTTAACTTCTACCTGAATTGGAATCTTAACCTTAATCTTAATCTTAATGTTAATCTGAATCAGAATCTAAATTTCACATTTAATATTAACCTTACTCTTAATCTTAATGCTAATGTTAATCTTAATCTTAGCCTTTGAGAAATCTTGAACTCCATCTTAATATTAGTCTTAGTCTGTGTTAGTCTTGGTCCAAGTATCAGCCTTTCATTTCTGAATTTGAACTTAAAGTTATTCCTAATTTGTAAACTGAAGCTCATTTTCAAATCAGTCTTAATCTGAGCCTTTATGTTAATCCTCATGTAAATCTGAAATAACATTGAAACTTACAATTAACGTTAATGTTTTTGTTTATCACCACATGCAAGAATGTCAATCCCAAACTTTGTCATCATCTTAATTCATCTTCATACTCTTAGATACCAAATAAACGTCCCCTCCTTTACTAATTTTGAGTTTTTCCCCCACCCGCAGGGCCTTATTAGGACCCCCCATTTATTAATGTTCGAAGAAACAATTTCACTTGGGAAAGGATGAAACTACGTTAATTATTTTTCCCTCAACCCTGGATCTTATAAGGACCCCCCTGTTTATTGAAATTTGAAAAGAAATTCCCAGACCCCCCTATCAATTAGGACCCTCCGTTTATTTGGTACTTAAGAGTATTGGCCTTAATGTTAATATTAGTGAAAGTGAAATTAGTCTTTAGTTTAAAATAAATTATAATATTATTCTCATTTCTTCAGCTGCAATAAAATTTAGATTAAAATCAAAGATGAAATTAAAATTGAAATGAATTGAAAATAAATTTAAAGGATATGAGAAAAATAGATCTAAAGATTTGAGTCATTCCAAAAGCATTCTAGTTTTGTCAAAGTGATTTTAAGACATTGAAAAGAATTGTAAACTATTTAAATCACAAAAACAAAAACACCAAAAATTTGCCCTTGAGGGGTTTTGAACTCCAGCCATCCTGGTCAGCAGGCGAGCATTTAACCACTCGGCTACACAACTGTATAGCTCAGGGAAGGATAATCTCCTAATGGTTCTTGAATTCATGCAAGGGAACAACAAAACACGTTAAAAAAATATGTCTAACGAACTTAAAAATTAAACCAAAAGCAAATTTTAGTTACCAGACGTCTCCTCGGCCTTGTGAAAACATTTCCAACACGAAAATAACGGAAATAAAAAAATTCGAAAGGAAAAGATTTGCCCCTGAGAGGAGTCGAACTACCAACTCCGCATCTCAGCTCACGAGACACGCCGCTTTACCGACCGTGCTACAGTGCCTTTTTCGCGATTCGGTGATAATCCTCCTACAGAAAACAATCGGACAATGGTTAAAACAGGCACCAATGACGCACTTCAAAGAAGGGTTAGCCCCAGTTACCCCAGAAGCGAGAGCAGTTGACAAAAAACGAAAGAGTGATGGCTCGCCTACCCCACCGGCGGCAGAGCAGGGAAGGAGAGAAAAGGTCGTGCCACTGCCCACAGGGGCGGAGCGACTGTGACAAAATCGGTTTCCATGACTACTCCCATTTTAGTATATACAGAGAGAGAGAAGAAGATTGAACTATTGGACTGAATTAAAAATTGAATTGAATTGAATTGCTGTCGTAAATTGAATTGAATTGTTGTAAATTGAATTGAATTGTTGTACATTGAATTGTTGTAAATTGAATTGAATTGTTGTAAATTGAATTAATTATTGAACCTCTTTATTATTTAACATCTGCGTTATGACTTGATGACGTCATCTGGAATATTCTGGAAAGTCCTAGAAAAATAGACAGGTAGTAAATTACTGTAACCATCTAGCAAACTGGGTAACCGAAAATTTTATTGTTGCTATTACTTAACTACACTATTGCAGATATTTTGGCACTTGGGACATTTTTGGTAATTGCCAGAAGTCACGTGATCGATGACGTATGTAGTTGCCGGTCAGTAAAAATCAAAGTCAAGATATTTCAAATTTCAGTATACCATATGAAAGAGCGTTAAAATGCAGCAAAATATTATAAGACATGCCTTGCATTTGAGCTACGGATGCAAAGTTATGCACAGTTAAAATGTGCTCCTCCGCAGAGGCTCAAATTTTTGAGCTTTCAAAATTGATTCTGTCATCGGTCTTAAGCAAAGCTACTGTCTTTTTACATTTTGTTGAGGTATCACGGATGTGTAAAAGGTCCGAAACGATCATAAAAACTTAGATTCGTAGTGATAATTGTCAATCAGACGTTCTTCTTACCTACTGAACAAGGCCAAAAGCTTGCGACGTTGAGTTCATGTGCTTTTCCAATGATACTTAGGTAATGCAATGTACGCCTGTCCAATTTCAACGTTTTACCATAACTATTCTTATTTAAGGTACATAAATGGCACAAATTTGTAAGAGAAACTTAGATTCGTAGTCGTGAGAAGTCGTTCAGTTCTTATCCCTCAAGCAAGCCGAAACTTTGCAACTATGTGTTGCTCTTATGATTCTTTAAGCGCTATATGCCTTTCTAAATTCAACATAAAAGCCTAATTATTACCCAATCAGATTTACATGGGGTACGAAAATGTCAGAAGAACTCGGATTCACGTGATAGATGGTCAATAAAACGTTCTTTTTATCCAAGGATAATCCAGTTTCGAGGACAAAAACAACTCAATGCGAAGCAATAGTCAAGAAATCAGGTCCTAAAAAGCCTGCTTCTATATTGAAAGAGAATGTCTGTTATTTCATATACTGGTCGTCAAGTTGTAGCTCAGAAAAGAAACCTTCCAGGACTAATTATAGTCCGCTATTACTTAAGAACCTCGTCATTTCTTGAAGCGTATAAAGTGGAGCGCTTGCCGATAACGGCTGGTTTACATTTGGGCACAGTGCACCTCCGACGCTTGGAAGAGCGCTTAAAGCTGACTCAATTGCGCCTCGTCAGATCTTGGCACTACGTCCGCGTTTTCGAAAATGCTGAAATAGAAAGCAGGTATATTTCAAAGCAACAGAATATTAGGTACGAGTTTCGGCTGATAATTCAGCGCAATTTTGAAATCTCCCAAATCTGTCGTCCCTGAAAGATGAACATAGTTTGAAGCTGGCAAAAAGAATGGAAAATGTATTCACCGAGTATGATGAGAAACCAATTCATAGCGAAGCAAAGAGACAAGGGCCGATTAACGTGATTGCTTTTTGTTCCCAGTGAAAATGGTCCAATTCCGCGAGAAACCGTATACTATCATCGAAAGAAACAACGCTTACAAAGGGAACCGGTAAAGAATGTGTTAGAGTTCATAACAACAACCTCGGAAAAGCTGAAGATCAAGTCAATTATACTGTAAGCAGCGCTAAATTTGCTAAACTTAGAAATGGACTTTGAATTTTTGACCGTGAAGATAAAAAGTTGTTCGTAAAGTAAGACTTGGGGATTGCTGTTCGCCTATTTAATATACCTAATCTGATTGAAAAATACACAATAATTCTCCAAAAAGGAACGCTAACGTTGAAACTGGCTGCTATCTGCTTCACGATTCAGCCTGCTACGCTTGGTGCTCAGGTTCGGGTATGCGGTTTTCTGTAAAAGCTTTATTAGGACGAATTGCTTTCATATATGTAATTATTGTACGGGAACGTCAACCTGTTTTCCGACTATGCTGTTCGATAGTCACCCAGTCTCTATTATCAGGATCCACAGAGCTCCATTGGCTTCATCAGATTAAATAGTTCAAGCATACACAACATTAGTTACCATGTTAGGAAAGTGCGAAACGGTCTATATTCAATTTCAAGAGGCCGATGTTGCATTTGGTATGGAATGTAAATGGCAAACGTGAAAGTAGAACAACAAGAAGAGAGATACAACCAAATAAAAGAGCAGATGATGTCAATGGCGCTTCTAATGAAACAGCGAAAGAACATTATCATGAACCGCAGGGCATCTTCTAAGGAATTATGACTAGTGGGCCAATCCAACAGGAGAGCTCGATTCACTAAGAAAAAAGTAAGGTCTGCAATCAAGACTATATCAAGAAATGAATGGCTGGTAACTCCAGTGGCCTGCAAACACCTTTTCCGACCATGAAGCAAACATGTAATGAGAAACATGTGCCAAAGGTGCACTTCCCACGGAGGGTACGGGGACATACTCCCTCGGAAAATTTTGGAATTTTATGTATCTAGAGTCGCCCTGGTTGGGTTTCCGTGACTGAAATATGCTATAGTATATCTAACTAAAAATGATTCTATTTCACCAACTTAGAAAGGGCCCAATCTAGTGGGCCAAAAGCCACAAATTTTGCTCTTTTACTGGGCAAGGAAAGGGCCCACTGGGCCAATGGCCCAGTAGTTACAATGTTCAAAGATGCCCTGCATGAACGCAACTTAGTGAGTGATACCAGTGCGTTTTCTAACAATACACTCTCATATTCTGCTATTCTTCTTTGCAAAAGATCTCGCAATGGAGCTGCAGTGGAGACTTGCATAACTAGTTATTTTATACCACGCTTTACCGCGCTTGATAAAATTCTGGGTTGAGCTACAAGTTCTAGACGCATGATGTAAAGTATGTTGACCTTGAAAATACTGCTAAAGAATTATGGTCGCAAGAAAAATACGTAAAGAATCATACAGTACAAACGATAGACGTAGAGTAGCTACATAGAGTGTCTAAACCCTCTAAAGGCAACACATAAACGCAAAGTCGAACGCGATCTCCCAAAGTTTCGGCTTCTCAAGGGGTAAGAACTTTTGATTATTGTAAGTCGTTGAAATTGGACAGGCGTACATTGCATTACCTAAGTATCATCGGAAAAGCACATGAACTCAAAGTCACAAGCTTTTGGCCTTGTTCAGTAGGTAAGAAGAACATTTGGATGGGACTGATTGACAATTATCACTATGAATCTAAGTTTTTCTGAACGTTTCGGACCTTTTACACATCGTGATACCTCAAAAAAATGTAAAAGACAGTAGTTTTGCTTCAGACCGATGACAGAATCAATTTTGAAAGCTCAAAAAAATTTGAGCCTCTGCGGAGGAGCACATTTTTAACTGTGCATAACTTTGCATCCGTAGCTCAAATGCAAGGCATGTCTTATAATATTTTGCTGCATTTTTGACGCTCTTTCATATGGTATACTGAAATTTGAAATATCTTGACTTTGATTTTTTACTGACCGGCAACTACATACGTCATCGATCACGTGACTTCTGGCAATTACCAAAAAATGTCCCAAGTGCCAAAATATCCGCAATAGTGTAGTTAAGTAATAGCAACAATAAAATTTTCGGTTACCCAGTTTGCTAGATGGTTACAGTAATTTCCCTGTCTATAAGACATGCTTTAATATCAGGTGCTTCCTAGTGATATAATTAATCTTCAGTGGATGCAAAAATCGGAGTAAAGTCAATTAATCGACTAAATTAGTCGACATAATTATGTTATAATTCATGTTGATATTTTATCATATTTCAGACAACCTTCGTTGTCATTGGGATAGTGCTTCTCGTCTGCGTAAGCAATCCTGTAATATTTGCTGTTGTGGCACCTATCATTGTATTGTTCTTTCTTCTTCGTCGTTACCATATCAAAACAGCACGTGAAGTGAAAAGAATTGAAGGCTTAAGTAAGTACAATTTCCTCTTATATCTTAATTTGTTTTCCTATGTACATCTTGTATAACATTGAAGAAATATAGAGATGAAAAATTCCCAGTGGGTGCACTCTGAAACTTTATATAACCTCGTGCTTGTCCGTAGTTTCCCTGAGAAAAGGGTACATTTTGAGAGTCTTCTATGACATAGATGTTTAAAAAGGGGTGTCTTTTTGAAAAGTTGTAAATCCTTTAAGCAATACTCTCTAAGGTTGTATCAGAAAAAAAACAACTCACAGCTTACATTTTTAGACATCCTCTTTAACATAGTACATACATTTTCTTCAAATCTAGGTAGATTATACTAGTACTCAACCAGTTTATAAAATGATACAGAACTACACTACTGATTGGATTATTAATGTAATGAAGTGAAGCCAAAATATTAATTGCATGAAAATCCAATCAACAGCGGTGTTTTCTTAATTTCAATAGCATTTGTCTTTTTCGAATCGGGTAATCAGAGATGTGAAGAATACTACACGGCAACAAGAATCCTCTACGTACTGATGATATCATACACTGGTAATGATGTTATCCCTCCACCCAACCAATGATATCCCTTCACGGTAGTGATGATAGCCCTCACTAGTACTGATGATATCCTAAAATATCCATTCAGGGTACTAGACACTTCTAAGATACTGATGGAATCTCTCCACCGTACTGAAAATCCTCCATGGTACTTGATATCCCTCAATGTCACTGATGCATCCTGCTACGCATTAAATATCTTGCGATTGTCCTCCATTTCTACAGATCGCAGTCCCGTATTTGGTCATTTGTCTACAACCCTTCTTGGTCTTCCAGTAATTCGTGCATATCAAATGCAACAAAAATTTACTGATTTTCATAATCAGTATCAAGACGAGCATACAAAGTCATGGGTAACGTTTCTTGGTTGTGGTGCATGGCTGGCTTTCAGAATGGAATTATTATCAGTCATGTTTATATCGTTTGCTGTTTTCATGTCGATTGTGCTGCGTAATGGTAAGTCAATTTTCAGTATTTCCGTACACTTTTTTTCCAATGCACATCTAGCGAATCGTGTTTCAAAGGAAGGGTCGAGTTCAAGGAACGCGATTTATCATGTAAAGATGCAATAATAAAATAATTGACCTTTTCACAGCAAAATTTTCTTCAAATTCACAAAAATTGACAAAAAAATGAATTTCTTACTAAATGTTGAAAAATCTGCAGAATCTTTGAAAATGGAAACCTATCGAAACAGGCCCCCTACGCAGCACTATGACAGCAAAAACAGAGAAAACACGAGAAAACACACCGTTCTAATAAACTTGAAGATGAATAAGCATAAAAGAATCCATAGCGAAAAACAACTCAAAGCAAAGACTATAGCATAACTGAAAACCAAAAAGTCGAACTAATAATAATAATTGATTTACCCTTCCCTTACAACTCTTTTATCCCCATAAAATTAAAAGCATTAATTAGCATATACGAAAATAACCATAAGACTGACGCACATAGCTTGGCAGGCAAACCTGGTTGGGCGTGTACACTCTGCTAATAGCGCTTAATTGCTGCCTCAAAGCAAGTAGCCGCCATTCCCAACACATCTCCCCTCCTTGACTCATTTGAGTCAAGCATTCTGCGCATGCGCCATTGCGCGTCCTTCGCTGCCGCCCTTCGCGTTCTACCTTCCATTCCTTTCCTCTCTCCCGCATCTCTTTCCCTCAGCTCTCCTTCAGACTGTTCTCCTTCGATCTCCTCTCTAACCTCATCTGGCCTTTCATCTCTATTCTCCTCACTTTTCTCCTCGCCTTCCCTTTCACCATTCTTCTCACGTACTTCTAACGGAAACAACTTCTGCACAGGCCTGTAGAGATAATCAAGTTTGTTACGTGATATTACTGAAACTTTTGCACCTCTTACCACTCCATCCTTACCTTGTACCAATTTGTCCACTTTCCCAATTTTCCATAAAGCCCTTTTCACATTATCCTCTTGTATAACCACTATATCTCCAAGATGTACTTTACGATGACCATTTTCTTTCAGTTTATGATGTTCTCTTAAATCTGTCATGTATTCGCGTCTCCATCTATTCCAAAAATGAGTAATCTTCAACATTAAATACCTGTATCTCTTCGAAAATGAAAAAGACTCGTTATTCGATTTAGCTTCATCAGGAAGAGTTATTAATCTCCTACCATAAATCAAATGAGACGGAGTTAAAGGTTCTGAATCTACTTCATCGTATAAATAGGTTAACGGTCTGGAATTGATAGTACTTTCAACCTCTAAGAGAATAGTACTTAACTCATCCCCTGACAGTTTAGCAGTTCCTATCACCTTGCGTAAACACCTTTTTACCGTTCCCACCATTCTTTCAAAGAAGCCCCCCCACCAGGGAGTCCTTTCCAAATTAAATTTCCATTCGACACGCTCTCTCTGCAACATACTCATGAAATTACTGTCTTTATTCAGCCTTTCAAAAAACCTGGCAGCTGACTTAAAAGTCTTGGCGTTATCGCTTATCACGAGATTGGGCGTTCCCCTTCTTGCCACGAACCTACGGAAAGCTCTCAAAAACGTATCTGTGGACAAATCATTAACCATTTCTAAGCTTATAGCTCTTGTAGAACAACATGAAAACAACGCGATGTACACTTTATTCATTTCTCCATTCTTATCCTTCACATAAAGTGGTCCAGCAAAATCTATTCCCACTTTGTTAAAAGGTTGAGCTTGTTGAACTCTGAAGCTTGGTAATGCTGCCGTAGCTGATCCATCATACGATCTGCCTTCATGACGATTACAAATAACGCATTTTCTTAATATTCTCTTTAAAACCTGTCTTCCACTAGGGACCCAAAACTTGGTTCTTAATTCCGACAAGGTTGATCTTACTTTCAAATGTTTCACTCTTTGATGACAATCTATAACTATCAGTTCTGTTAATCTGTGATCCTTTGGTAAAAGAATAGGAAATTTGGATTCACAAGATAAATCAGAATTCTCCAATCTACCCTTGCATCTCAGTATATTTTCCTCTTCGAACACTCCTAAATTCTTGTACAGACTTTTACCCCGTTCTCCACTCAGTTTCAACTGGGCATCCCTTATCCAAAGTCTCTCTGATTCTTGCATTTCCTTAGCTGATATCTCTCCAGTTTGTCTCTCTTCTTTCTTAGCTCTTAAATTTCCCACGAATCTTAATACAAATGCTGTTACCCTGTATAACTTATTTAGTGAGCTGAACTTGTCGATGTTGACAACTGTGCCTACGCTCCTAGGTTCACTCATCACTGTACTCAACACAGCATTCGCTTTCTTTCTTTCAGAATCTATCTCCTCTGGTCTGTTTGCTTCTGAACTTCTTGGCCAATACTCCTCTCGCTCTATCAGCCACTTGGGACCTTCCCACCATGTTTTATTATCCCTTAACTTACTCGCACTCATCCCTCTACTACCTATATCCGCTGGGTTCTCTTTACCAGGACAATGACCCCAAGAATCTTTTCCACTCACCCTCAAAATATCATTAACTCTCTGCTGTACGAATTGTTTCCACTCTCCTGAATTATTTATCCAGAAAAGAGCTGTCATACTATCTAGCCAATATCTCACAAATGATATTTCTATTTGATCTTTCAAGGCATTCATAACTGTCTCCATCAATGTTGCAAGAATTTTTGCAGACATAAGCTCTAGTCGTGGGATTGACAGTTTCTTTAGCGGTGCTATTCTGGTCTTAGAACATATCAATCTAGAACAAGTTTCTGTCTCAGTCTCACAGACAAGATAAATGACTGCGCAATATGCCTTACCACTTGCGTCTCCGAATCCATGTAACGAATACCTTACGGCCTTATCAGGTTTGTGCAGAGCCCTAGGAACAGAAACCGATTTAACTGAACTTAAATCCTCAACCCAATGTTCCCATCTTCTCTTAATTTCGGACGGTAGCTCTTCATCCCACTCAATACCTGTTACACACAACTCTTGAAACAATGATTTGGCTTGCATAGACACTGGGCTTACTAGACCTAACGGATCAAATAATTTCGCAAGAGAACTCAATATAGATCTTTTAGTCACAAGACTATCTGGACTGTCCGATACAGCTTTACTTAACTCGATTTCTAAAGTGTCAATGTTCTCATTCCACACCATTCCGAGCACTTTAGTTTTACTTTCATCATTTGTGTTCGCATTCAACGTTTCCTTAGCGTATGATATATCACTTTCATCCTTATTCACTTCATAACTTTTGATGTAAGATTTCAACTCACAATCACTCGTTTTCCACTTTCTTAGATTGAATCCGGCTTCTTTCATTCTAATCCTGGACTTTTCAAAAAGATCTTTGGCCTCTTCTATTGTTCTCGCCCCCGTACACAAATCATCAACGTAAAATGAATTGATCATTTTAACTACAAAGTCCGGATCCATTTCCCGATATTTCTCTAAGTGATTTCTAATTACGGCATTAAGCAGAAAAGGAGATGAATTCACGCCAAAAACCACACGATTAAAACGATACACAACAATAGATAGACCATTCTTGGCATTAACGTCTTCTACCCATAGAAATCGCAAACAGTTACGATCATTAGAATCAATTTCGACATTAAGAAAAGCTTGTTGAATATCACCGACTAATGGAACGTTATTTTCTCTAAAACGAATTAATACGTCAAATAGCAACGGAGTCATAGGCGGACCTATGTGTAAACATTCGTTTAACGAAGTACCTTTTTTACCCTCCTTTGACGATGCATCGAATACCATTCGTACTTTCGTTGTTTCAGCATTCTCCCGCACTACTATTTGACTAGGCATATAATAAACTTTCTCTGCGCTTTCCATTTCTGTCACTTTCTCAATTATGCCTGACTCTTCTTGTTCCCTTATTATTCTGTCACACTCTTCTAACAGCTTAGGTGTACCTTGCAACTTACGAATCTGACCTTTCAAACGATTATAACTATTACTGAAGTTCGATGGTAACTGCTTATGTCCTACTTTCCAAGGTAATGCCACGGAATAACGCTGACCATTGAAACTTATATTATCAATAGCATCTGTGTACACATCATTCGTCTCTCTCACCCCTATGCTGTCTAAATCCCATATTTTCTCTACCATTTTATCAAGATGTTTATGCTTGGAATTAGGTTCAAACGACTCAATAAACGATACATTAACAGTTTCAACATTATTTTCCAAAAGTGACTTACCCTTTAGCGGACCAGACAGAACCCAACCAAGTTTCGTGTTCACAGCAACTGGATGCGTCTTCTCCCCTCGTATCGTTTCCATTCCTTGAAATTCCCATAGGAAATTCGACCCAATTAAAACATCAACCTGCAAAATATCCTCTTTCGAAACATCAGAGAAATATATATGTCTAAGGTGAGGAAAATCCTTTTAACAAGTTCAACATGAAAATTAGAAACATCAGATATTTTATTAACGACATAAGCCTCTATTTTCACTCTTTCTCCACCATCCACATTCATAAGATCAAACTGAACGACTTCTCTCTCTTTCACATCCGCCTCTTCACTTCCAAACGTTCTAATTCCCAACTTCTCACTTCTTACAACACGCAATCCACATTTCTCAACGACCCTCACAGTTACGAACGACTTCTGACTCCCACTGTCGAACAGGACACGTACACTCTTCTCAGCATCGCCATTAACTACGCCTCGCGCAAGCTGCAAAGCCGCGGAGCTACCTTGCCCAACATTGTTTACACACGAAGCTATGTTCGCACAACCAGAGGGCGTTTCTGGCTGACTAGAGGGGATAGGGTCACCCGAACCTTCTACAGATGCTGATTTAATCATTTTACAACATAACGAGCTATGGTGTTTACCATGACAATGTCTACAAACAATTTTCATTCTACAATTAGTAGCTTTGTGCCCTTTCTTAATGCATGAATAACAACGACCGTATCGTTTAATAAGAGTCTTACGTGCATTCAAGTCCGTGACTTTTTTGCAATCTTCTTCTTCGTGATTCTCCAAACAAAATGCACAACGTTTTTCCTGATCTCTCGCCACAGTTAGTGCAGTAGCTGTACCTTCAGTCTGCCTTTCTGGTGTTCTTCTAAAATTCGATCTTCTTTCAGTGGGCGTGTTCGGCGCTTTGATCAAGGGAGCATGAGTTTCCCTGATTTCCAATTCTTTCATCAGCGTGTCCAGAAAATCTCTCAAATCCCAATCCAGCTGATTTTTCTCTGAACTTCTCACCATGTTGAGCCGTACTGATTGTGGTATTTTCTCCAGTAGAACTGGCACTACGATAGCAGAGTAGGTTTCTGTATCTACTGACAATGATTCTAACCCTCGAAAGTGAGTTTCTGCTTTGTCGTGAAATGACCTCAACTTTCCAACTTGTCTGTCATCAAAAATACTATTCATGTTCAGCAGTTCGTTGATATGTGCTCTTTTAATCACTGCAGGTCTTGCATATCTTTCTTGTAGCAACTTTACAGCAGCCTTGTAATTGGCAGCGGTAATCTTGAATCCTGAAATGACTGATTTTGCAGGTTCTTCTAGCGACTTTCTCAGATACTGAAATTTCACTGCATCTGGCAATTCTTCATCTGCATCTACTGTACTGCTAAATGCATCCCAGAATTCTGGCCAATCTGTAGGTTTACCGTAAAATGTTTGCAGCTCTATCTTCGGTAACTTGGCTTTAGCTTTCTTCGTGTTACTGCTTGAAATTGACAAGTTTTCCATCGGTGTTTGAACTGAGGACGTTCTTTCCTCCAGCTTTTCGTCTATTTCCAACAGGATTTCGTTCGCCTCCAACGTAACCATTTCTGCCTCCTCAACTTCTTTAGTACATTCCGCATCTCCATATTTCTCGCTGACTATACCCAGAATTTCTTCGTCAAGCTTTTGAATAATACCAACTTTTCTCGTCAACAATTCTTTGAATTTCAACAGATCTTTCTTCTTGTCTTGTTCGTAGTCCCGTAACGAATCTCTCACGGCCGGGATCGTTTTCGTTATGAACCCTCGATGCGCTCCTCTGACTCTTCGCAGCCTAACCAATTCAGTCAGATTTCCAGCTTCATCTTGCAAGTTTTCTTCTTCCATACTTCTATTTTCCACTGCCATCTATCCGGTTTTCGGTGGACCAAAATGTGGGAAACCTATCGAAACAGGCCCCCTACGCAGCACTATGACAGCAAAAACAGAGAAAACACGAGAAAACACACCGTTCTAATAAACTTGAAGATGAATAAGCATAAAAGAATCCATAGCGAAAAACAACTCAAAGCAAAGACTATAGCATAACTGAAAACCAAAAAGTCGAACTAATAATAATAATTGATTTACCCTTCCCTTACAACTCTTTTATCCCCATAAAATTAAAAGCATTAATTAGCATATACGAAAATAACCATAAGACTGACGCACATAGCTTGGCAGGCAAACCTGGTTGGGCGTGTACACTCTGCTAATAGCGCTTAATTGCTGCCTCAAAGCAAGTAGCCGCCATTCCCAACACGCGACAAGCTATTGAATATTCAAATTAGAGCGTGCGTGTTTATAAATAAATGGGGCGCCCTATGGTGAGATTTGGCGGGATTTTAGAGTGATTTATTCCATCGATAGAAGAAATACTATATGAATAATAAAATATGTTTCAATTGGTTTTGGCTATACGACAAGCAAAAGAAGATTCCATTTTTATTTAAAATTTCATTGATAACGAAGCAGTTACAGTAAAATTGGCAAGAACGATGTTAGATCATAGTGCTTCTGTTATTTCTTAAATATCTTTCATTTGAAATGTTGTTTCCTTTTAAGATGACGTCAGTTGAAAGAGTAATAGAATACACAGAACTTGAATCCGAGGCTCCTGAAGAGGCAAATACAAAGCCCCCTGATGAATGGCCGCAGAGGGGCTCAATTCGTTTTAATAAAATGACGTTTGCACATGCACCAAATCTGCCAAATATTCTCACAGGGGTTACAGCACATATTAAATCAAATGAAAAGGTACAGTTAATTTTTTTGTGGATTGGTTGTGTGGATGCGTGCTAAGATGGCTGGGGGGAAGCAGTTAATCAAATTGCAGGTGTCAGTCAAAAAAATTTTTTCCATCAAAAAGAAGCGTTTACGTACCATTAGTTGCGCCCATTAACCAAATGGTATATTTGGGGGGGAGGGTAAATCCAGAGAAAATCCAGCAATTTCATAATAAAAGTGCACATTTGCTCCCACTTTTCAATAAAAGGGTATCTGCATCTCATTTAGTTTAATTAGGTATCAGTAGGGCCGATTCTTAGGAGACACAATTCTGAGGAGACAAAAACCAGTTCTAACACAACCCAGATTTCTTTGTAGTTTTTGGGAGTATGAGCCTTTGTCTGACCTACCAAGTTGATATCTGGAACAATACCCGGATAAAAATATGTTGAGTTGTAGATGGGGTGGCGCGTTTGTAGTGTTTCGGATCATATTTAGTGTGAGTTTTTGGGTTGTAGGTGCATCTGCATATAGCAATAATCGAATGGGCAGGCCCAGGGAGATCGTGCAATGTGGTGTAAGAGGTTCTCACCTAGTTCTTGTTAGACAGTTGAATTTAAGCTTGGTCGTGTTAGGTCAGCATCTGGACGGGTGACTTTCCAGATGGATGACTAAACAACTCACTCTGCCGTCCTTCGGAAGGGACGTTAAACTAGGGGTCCTATGCCTGGATGTGGCGTGCAAAGTTGGCGTGCCTGGATGTGGCGTAAAAAGCTAGAAACAACAGCCTACTCAAAATAAAACTGAGTAACAAAAAGTCATGATTACTTTACTTACTCATTGAGTTTTTTACTTAAACTCACTTCCTTACTTACTACATATACTTACCTATTTAACCAACTTTTAGATTGGTATATGTGGCAGGACGGCCGCTGGAAAATCATCATTATTGTCAGCATTGTTTAGAACAAATGAACCGAAAGGAGAAATTATCATAGATGGTGTAAATGTGTTGGAGCTTGGACTAAAAGATCTCCGATCCAGGATCTCTATTATTCCACAGGTCTGTGTTTTAAATACTTAAACATTAAACCATATGTATTGGAAGACAGGTTGTTTCCCAGCAGCTATTTTAGGCTAGATTTCTTGCTTATCAAGTTTAATGTATTAACTGACACGAGCTCATTGAATATCTTTTGAATGCCAAAATATCGTTAGCTGTGGTGTCGAGGGTGAACTCATGGGCTAGAGTTTACACCAAATCGAACTTCAAGATCGAACGGCTGAAAATTTTTTATCCCACCCTCCGTGCTTAGCTATATTTCCTGTCTTTGATTCATGCCTTTGGCTAGTGGTCTTTAAATGTCTGTATGGATATAGAGCACTCCTCTGAAGAAACTTTTATGTCATCTTGAACCCCTCCCTCGAAAGAAAAAGGGGGTTAACGAGAAAGAAAATTTAATAAAAGATGGTATTTAAAATGTCAAAGTGAGCAAAGGTTTTTGTAAAAATATTTGCTAAGATACAGGCTTTGCATACAAATAGCATTTAGGGTCTGTTTGATTGGTAATTCCAAACCTTCCAAATTCTGAAAACGGTAGACTTCGCAGAGATGGAAAAATTGTTCCCAATCAAAAACAAAAATCTTAAAAGCGGCAGGTTTTGGATTCGCCATGGTGACGTGTATTCCGCCATTTCATCCGCCATATTGAAAAATTTGCAACCTAGCAACTTCGCCTCGTTTTCAGGGTTTCGCTCATGAATAGAAGAATCTCTGCAAAGTCTGCCAAATCTTCTGCCTTTGGGTCAGAAGGTTTAGAAGGCCTTCCAAACCTGCCAAACCTACCGTTTTCAGAATTTCGGAGTCAATCAAACACAAATTCTGAGTCTACCAAGTCTACTGTTCTCAGAATTGATACCAATCAAACACACCCTAAATAGACTTTTGTGTTCATCATTACTCTCTTATGCACTGCCCACAGTGCCCGCCACTTTCGAATGTCCGTTGCTACAGCGGAAATTTGCAAAATTTTAGCTACATTGGTTCTTTCATGGCTTCTATCTTTAAACATTGCTCCTGGTCATTGCTGAACTGAAATTCATTTTATTTGTTGCTAGGAATTGTTGCTATTTAACATATAAATCTGAAAAATTGAAAGAAACAGGGGAAAAACTTTTGGACATACTTCAAAGCTTTTTTCGTCTGACACTCCTCAGAGTATAGACGTTAGAAACAGACCGAAACACTTGAAAAAGGGGAATTTATATCCAGAACCAGATCAAATGCATCAGTCAGAAAGTGCAGCTGAATTGGCATTGTGTTTTAAACACCAATCAGCTTGCCGGATACAGCGGGAAGATCAATAGAATTAATCAAAGATTTCAAGTGAGAAAACGAACTCTTTCTGTTTACACAGAACCGGCCTTTTGTTTTGATGGGGACAGAATCCAAAGCCCCTGAGTGAAACAAAAAGGAAACAAAGATCTTGCTGCACAATGCCAATTCAGCTGCACTTTCTGATTGGTACATTTCCATCTGCATCTGGATAGGAATTCCGCCTTCTTCAAGTGTTTCGGTCTGTTTCTAACGTCTATACTCTGAGGAATGTTAAACGGCAAAAGCTTTTAAGTCCAAAAATGTTTACGCTGTTGCTTGCAATTTTGAAAATTTTCACTGCTCCAAAGACTATATAAATCTATGTTTTTCCAATTAGGTTCGGCTGCAAGAGGCAGTAGAAGCTTTGCCAGGAAAACTTTCATATGAAATAGCAGAATTTGGTCAAAATCTAAGTGTTGGGCAACGTCAACTTGTTTGTTTAGCAAGAGCGATTTTGAAGAAAAACAAGATACTTGTTATTGATGAAGCCACTGCGAGTGTAGACCAAGCGTAAGTTAAGTGTCACATTTATTTCTGTAGCAGCAAGGCTATTAAGTTGTTCAACTGGATAAGAAGATTCGAATCGTGATTCTCAAAAAGACGTTTTGAATTCCAACCTGAATAAAGAAAGCTATCAAACGTTCATGGCGCAAGTTGTAATTGTAAATATTCTAATGAACGCGTAAAATGAGCTATTTCTATAAGAGCTTACAACCTTGGAAAGAATATTTGGAGCAATGTCCAAGAGATACGGCCTATTTGATCAATTTTCTGCTTCCATAACTCCAGTGTTTCCCCTTTACCACGAAAATTGATAGTTGATAGTAAAGCAAGACAGCTTTTGCTTGAAACAACCTTGTAGAGGGGGAGAAAGGGAATTCATAGTTTATAGCAAAATTATTTAGGCTGTTTCAATATATTTTGTCCAGGATTGTAGACCATTTTCATCATAGTCAAATGCCTTATAATGTCTAGCCTATTTTGTTATGTTTTGTTTGAATGTCAATGCAAAATGACGCAATATGAAAGTGAATTAGGACACTCAACTCGTGAGAATTCGACAAATGTTGGTAGCTATTTGCAACTCAAAATTTATTGTTAGTGGTTATACTCTTTATCATTAATCTTGGCGATAGATTTTCACATGAGACACACCACCTGAGGGAGAGTGTACAGCTGGCCGTTGCGGAGGCTATACACATTGAGGTACAGGTACTTTGCAAAAGAACGACCGACTGCAAATAAAAGATTCGTTCCACTAGTAAGAGCTTGACTGACTACAACAAAGTTTGCCTGAGACATCCATGATTGAAGCAACCAGCTACTATGTTATATATTAATTCATTAGCTTTTGGGATTTCTAGAACTGAAAACTTCATACAAACAACAATAAGAGAAAAGTTCAAAGATTGCACTGTTCTAACTATTGCACATCGCCTCAACACAATTATGGATTCTGACAGAATCATGGTAAGCAGACCCTTTAATGAGTTCAATTAAGTCTCCTGAAAGGCTGAATTTTTCACGCGAATAAGCTTTCATAGACCTAATCCCAATTCAGGTCACAAGACGATACTTTTCAGAAGGTTTTCCTTTCAACTGAACTTAAAATTTTGTGCCATGAAAAGCGTGATGTGAGTCCTTTTTTTTACAGCAAAGCAATGATTCCTCAAACGAATGATCATGTGACCTGAAATGGGTAGAAACAATGTTAGCCGATTAAGTCAATAATTATAAAGAGGCTCTCCAAGCAAATTTTTCTTACAAATTTCCATCTGAAACAGGTCTTAGACGCCGGTAGATTGAAGGAATTTGACGAACCATACAACTTACTACGCTACAAGAATACCCTTTTGTATCAGTTAGTGAAGCAAACGGGACAAGGAGAGTCACAAATTCTTCTTGATATGGCAAGAAAATCATTTGAAGCGAAGCGCAGTAAAAATGGACAATTGAAATCAATCTGGAGAGATGGAATTCAGTTCAATGTATCGATTGAAATAGGAAACGCTTCAGGCATTGATAAGAATGGCAAATCCATTCCGACGGATAACGGTAAATCTTAGATTGACAATACAACATTTTTTAAATAGCATTTTAGTATTCAAGAAGTATTTTCGATGATTGATGTCTTACTTATAATTGCTTAACTTCAGTAAAGAAATTCATTGTGTTTTTATAAGCACATTAAAATTTTCCATCATCGCGACTCGTGTCTCGTTCGAATGAGCCGACCGCGTTGCAACGACGCCAAATTTTGACCAACAAGTTAGCTTCATGCGCCACTATAGCAACCACGCTTTTTGACAAAGGGAATTACTTTGCCTTAATTAGGCTTATCAAGTTGCAACTGTCCGGCGTTTTAGTGACTGGAGGTGGGAGAGAAAGAAATGTCCCTGCAAAATTCTTTATGAATGCGGATTAGTTATTTTTACGGTACAGTTTGTGCCAGTCAATGAAAATGGGAAATTATCGTTGTTCATGATAAGAAGGAAGGCCCAGAAGAAAAGACTCTAGATGAAACTGATTTCTGCCGAAAACCTCGAAAGGTATGACGAAATAGTGTCTGCAATGGGAAATGAAGGAGATTTTGGTTTTGAAAAGGGTGAATTTGTTCAGAAACTTTTTTTGAGGTGCGGGCTTTCAAATTTAGAGAAAAGTTGTCTCCGGTTACCAGCAGTTGGAAATTTGTGAGCTCCTGAGCTCCTTGTTGTAAAAACGATGGGCTCCAGGGCTCCGTCGATTCCCTTTGGTACCCTTTAGACGGATTACCAATACAAAGGAAATGCAGGTACCCGACTATAAGGCAAAAATGGAAGAAAATTCGAGAATCAGGAACAATGGGAAGTTTCGCAGAAAAAAACTTTCGCATTTCGCCAGCAAATTTGACTTTTTTATGAAACTAGAAAGATTTTTAATGACATCTAAAAAATCCGTCAATATTAAACATGAAATTGCTTTGTAAAACCATAAACTGAGCAAAGTTTTTGGAATTTTTTTCCGTGATAAAAATTCTCGAATCTCTTGTTAAAAGAATTTTTCGCTTGAATTAATTTTCGCGAATTTTGTATTTTTGAAATTTTCGCACAATGAAGGTTCGCGAATTTAGACCAAAAACGCGAAAACGCGATAATTTCATCCCGCGATATTTTCTTCCATTAGAGTATACAATAGCTATTTAAACTGCTAAACGAGGTAGGTTAGATCTTGGAACGCTGCCTGGGAAGGCGATATACCCAAGTTTGTATACCCAAATATCCCAAATATCCAAATGAAAATATCCACTCGTAAGCCACATGGCTTTAAACTATCAGCCGCCATCTCCAATTCGCTGTCGTAGCGTCGTAGTTACAGTGCTTAAATTGGAGTATATAGCACACTTGCATCGTAGATTATTAGCACTGTTGTGCATGGGATGTAGTTGTATAGCAATTTATTGCTTGAATCTTAGTTTTACGACACTGCTCTGCTAGCATGGCGTTTTAAAGCGCTGATATGCTTGCATCGTAGTTATCGTAGTTTTGTAGCACTGCTGTGATTGTGACGTTGTTTTGCAGCACTGCCAGTGATTGTATCGTAGTTTTTTAAGACCGCTCTGCTCGCACCGTTGTTTTGTTGAAGCACTACATGTACTGTGCTGGAATAGAAGTTTTATAACACAGATCTGTGTATCGTAGTTTTGTAGCACTATATTGTTGTGCCTGTATTGTAGTTTTTATCACTAACCTGCTTGGATTTGTAGATTTGCAGCAATGCTGTGCTTCTGTTGTAGTTTGGCAGAAAAAATAAGCTGAGGAACATTATAGTTTATCAACAAAAAATTATGGATTAATACTTTATGCAATTGAGAGAATGGAGAGAAATCAAACAACTCTTTTCATCTCTACAACCTTGTTTCGTGATTTTATCACTCTGCAGGAGATACTGATGTCCTTTACATTAATACTATATATATGTAAATATATAGTGCATATGTATACTTAACATATTCATACATAGATTTTGATGTAGATCAACAAGTAGGCAAGTCTATATCGCATATTGTGACGTTGAACCGATTTTAATAATGTGTGACGTCACAATCAAATGTAAAGGCACAAGCGATAAAAACAGAAGATTCTTGCTATCGATTTAAACACTCATTTATGAATTTTACTGACCAGTGGATACATTGGCTGTAGTGTTCTCCTGATTTGAATATATATTGTGATTTTATATCGAGTCTCACGATGGAAGATTCGCGATATAAGCGACAGAAGACGAAACTTAGAGATAGAGCTAAGATTTTAAGTCTTCAAGACGAAGTAGAGGCCTTGAAGCAGCAGATAATCGCTTTGACGGCAAAGAAAGAGAAGGAAAGCGATCATCCCATGGGGGAAGAAAAGCCTAAATCGAAAGATCCGAACAATTATATTGAGGTGAGTTTGATAAGAATTTCAATAAAAGGCTATATGCGCTAGTCGGCTTTTATGACAGACATTTTTACTTACCCATCAGAATTTAATCTTTCACGAATTGTACAAACATTGGCAACACCGCGGTAAGACAGAACGTAGGGGAATATTGGGCTTGGAAATGGAAAACATTACCAAAAAGATACCTGAAAATCATGTTTATGCATTAGTACTAACATAATGCATCATATATCCCCCAGCAATACGAATATTACAAACTTTTTGGAACTACATACTTTGTTTTTATGTTTTTGTAGACTCTCAGGATTCGTAGAAAATTTGAAGCTGAAGAAGAATTAAAAAACGTCTTTCTGCAAAGATGCGTTACAAAGACAAAGCCATTTCTTTCAACGAATCATGTTCTTTTACGGAATATCTTGCATAGTTGCATAAGAGAGGAAATGGATAATGAGCTTAGAAGAGACCGAAGAGACGGAAAGAACTCAGTAAGAAAAGCCGCCAGCCTGTTGAAAGAAACAGCAATGGAAAAAGAATCTATGGGTAGGAAGAAGTGACAAACTTTTTCATTTATATTTCTTGAATTGATTAATAGAACTGCACTCCATGCGTATGAAAAATCTGTTAAAACCCTTGGTGATAAGTTGGGGATGCATGTAGAATAATTGCTTCAAAAATAGTTAGACGGTCGAGAAAATATAAAATAATTGATTTAAATCATTGTATTGCCTGTTTATAGATATGGCGTCTTTGGCCGAAAAGTATCAGACACTCCAAAGTGATCTGAAGACCTTGGAAGAAGAAAACATCAAAATTCAGCAAGCAAATAAAACCTTGGAGGCAGATTATGCACGAATGAAAAGTAAGCTGCAAGCGTCTCAAGAAATGGTCCAAGACCTGAAAAGACGTGAGAATTCCTCAAATGAGCTATTAGCGCAGCTGCAGTTTCGATCGGAAATAGAAACTGACAAGCAGAGGTTAGAAATTTTATTCCTGAATGATCAACTTGAAGCAGAGTCCGAAGAAAAATTGGCATTAAAAAACCAAATGAAGGTTCTGGAAGACAATGCCAAAGATTTGCAGTTGCATATTAAGGAACTGCACGAACAGATTTCTAGGCAAAAGAAGCTTAAGGAAGAAGAAACCCTGTGTAAAGAAGAAATGATTAAAGGGAAGAAAGAGTTCTTTGTCGAAGTTCAAAAGAAAACCAGCACAATTGAGGAACTTAGGATTCAGCTTGATGTTATGAATGACCAAATATTGCGCTTAGAGGACAAGGTGATCGCTCAACAAATAACGCTCAATGAAAAGATCGATAAATTGAACAGAAGAAAAGGTTGGAGACGATTTAAATGTTGGTGATAAGTGAAGATTTTGAAACTTAACATTGAAATACTGATAATATTAGCTAATTAAATAAACTCCTCATGATGCTATACGCACATGATGAATTTTTCACTGTAAAAATCTTACCACGTGCCCCTAGCATTGTATATTTGTATTTTCATAAGTGTATAATGGTTTTATTAATTTACAGCTTTGTGTGTCGAGCAATTGTAATTTTCTTTGCTAATTTTCTCTTTTCTGACACGGGTGGCATTGGCAATAACAAACTTTTCAAAGCGTAAGGATTTTGTGCCACTTGGGTGCACGCACTGCAAGCTTTTTACTTGATGTCATCTGTTCTCCTCCGCTTTGGTATTCCTTTCGCTATTTTTTTTTTTTTGTCTCTAGGTGTCCACTTGGTTGTCCATTTTGTCTCTAGTTGTCCACATTTTCTGCTGTTTATCTAGCAATACTGTATGTCCTTGCCATTTCAGCTCGCTTACAGCGTCATTCTCTATTGTTGTCAATCTAATCACTTCATTTCGGACCTTGTCTTTCTTTGTTATATTGAGCGGTGATCTTTCCATGCTCATCTGGGAAACGGCTATTACACCATTATATATTCTTTTCATTTTCCTTTCGCAAATTTCACATTATATATTCTTTTTATTCATATCTTTGTGTATGCATGCTTTGACCAACATTTGATCAACATTTGACCAACTTTTTATAATCTACAGAAAATTAGGCTGTGTCAAACCACAAACACCCGCCAGTCACCACGACCCTACCGATGTTACTGATATTTTGATATATTTGAATTTGAATTTGGTACAAAGTCAGGTATACGTTTTATTTGAAAAATTGATATCAAGTTGAGCTAACCTCTTAGCAGAATATGTATCGGATACGTTTTTTGAAGCTCAGGCGACACGTCCCCTCCGGATAAAAACGTTGGGAACAGCTTGTTTGACAAGAGTTGCAGTTGTACGCATGGTTGTATCAAAGAAGGAGAAACCAGAAACAACAAGCCTCTTGACAGGCAAGCTTGTTGACAGGCCTCTTGACTTCTGTCGTTCCTTATACCAAAATCGTGAAAACAGAGATCGTCCTTATACCCAAATCGTGAAAATGTATACCGAGTCGGGCGACACGTCCCCAGTAACCAAATCCAGTTATGGCGGCATACCTCGTTGCATCTTGAATTTTGTTCCGGATAGGGTTTTCAGTTACACTAGGACGATTCAATCCGGTATAAGACGCTCAGCAAGTCGTCTTGAAAATCATTGTGCTCTGTAGGTGATAAGAAAATCAAGACACGACGCTGCGACACAGCGCAATCATGCCAATCCGATATATGACGCTACGAAACCTTGTTTTCCTGTTTTATCACGAAAGAAATGCGTAGCAAATCTGCAAACGAGTCACCGTAGCGTCTCAATATAACTGCAATGGTTGCAATGAAAACCATGGGGCTGTTGTCGTGTGAAACTGCGGCAAAATCTTATGGCGGCACGAAAATCATAAAAAGCAGCGACAGCATTTTGGGGTAGTGTAAATAGTGACTTGGTTACGCCCATCATATGTTTTTGTTCAGTATACTTTTGAAATACCATTGTATGTAACATAATTATGTACATTAGTCTTTTACCTTTTATCCTATCTCTTTCAATGTGAATAGCAGCTACGTAAATGTCGTAGGTTTCGCGAGAACCTAAAGCAAAGAAAACTAAATCGAATCTGCCCTACATCCCCCCTCTTATCTTCTTGACCCGATACATGTAGATGTATATGGTATTGAGATTTTTGCGAATTTTCATCAAATATTATTAGACATATTCAACATAAATGTTATTTGACATCCCCGTCGACATTCAGGTCCTTCGTTTAGAGAAACTGGTGGTCGAAAATCGGCTCCTGAACGCGGTCAAAACTAAAAACCAGAGCAAATAATTGGAGTTCCCGCCAAAACAGAAGCGAATATCTTATCTTCAAACAATAGCTATTGTTTCAAGCCCATCAGCTTTTTTTAATGCAGTTATATTATTTCATGGAAGCGAAACCGGTCCAACGTTCTAATGCATGGCCACAAGCAAAGTTAGAATGGCGGTTTCTTTCATCCGAAATGCACAGAAGAGGTGCAAATTTATGCAGTTAAAACTTATTTCTTTTTAGTTTAACTGAGAATTATATCACTGAAATGCTGGTAAGTCTTTTGTTGCCATTTTTGATTAGGGATAAACGAATCATAATGTTGCTTTAATGGCTTACTGTAACTAGAGTCTGAAGCCATTAGGCCAACCAGAGTCTCGATAGGAGCACGTGTCAGTTTTAAAGAGTATAACACAGGTACTTGTGGCAAGTTTAAACCAAGTTTTAGCAAAAGTCTGTAATTTTTCCTCAATAATGTTTAATGAAGCTCAGTTCTCGTTGTTGTTCGCTTAAGTCAGGGACGTGTTGATAAAGATCGCCGAAAGCAGCAAAATTTTTCCGCACTGAGCTACAAAGTTTTGGTCACCAATCAGAATGCAATATATTAAAGTAATGCATTTTGATTGGCTAATTATGCAATGCAATCAATGCGAGTCAGTCTCGTTCTAATGTGCTAAAGCTGTGAACTCCAAGATGTCAAGGCAGAAGTCAAGAGGCCTGTCAAGAAGCTTGCCTGTGAAGAGGCTTGTTGTTTCTCCTTCTTTGATACAAACAAGCGTACAGCTGCAACTCTTGTCAAACAAGCTGTTCCCAACTATTTGATCCGGAGGGGATGTGTCGCCTGAGCTTCAAAAACGTATCCGATGCGAATTTTGCTAAGAGGTTAACTCAACTTGATATAAATTTTTCAAAAAAAAACATATACCGGACTTAGTACCAAATTCAAGTTCAAATATATAAAAATATCAGTAATGTCGGTAGGGTCGTGGCGACTGGCGGATGTTTGTGGTCTGACACAGCCTGATTGTCTGTAGATTATAAAAAGTTGGTCAAATGTTGATCAAATGTTGGTCATAAAATGCATACACAAAGATATGAATAAAAAGAATATATAATGTGAAATTTGCAAAAGGAAAATGAAAAGAATATATAATGGTGTAATAGCCGTTGCCCAGATGAGCATGGAAAGATCACCGCTTAATATAACAAAGAAAGACAAGGTCCGAAATGAAGTGATTAGATTGACAACAAAAGAGAATGACGCTGTAAGCGAGCTGAAATGGCAAGGGCGTACAGTATTGCCAGATAAACAGCAGAATATGGGCCAGAAGAACAACCAAGTGGACACAAAGAGACAAAAAAAAAATAGCGAAAGGAATACCAAAGCGGCGGAGAACCGATGACATCAAGTAAGAAGCTGGCAGTGCGTGTACACAAGTGGCACAAAATCCTTACGCTTTAAAAAGTTTGTTATTGCCAATGCCACCCGTGTCAGAAAAGAGAAAATTAGCGAAGAAAATTACAATTGTTCGACACACAAAGCTGTAAATTAATAAAACCATTCTACACTTATGAAAATACAAATATACAATGCTAGGGGCACTTGGTGAGATTTATGCAGTGAAAAATTCATCTTGTGAGTATAGCAACATGAGGAGTTTATTTAATTAGCTAATATTATCAGTTTTTTCAATGTTAAATTTAAAAATTTTCACTTCTCACCAACATTTAAATCGTCTCCAACCCTTTCTTCTGTTCAATTTATCGATCTTTTCATTGAGCGTTATTTGTTGAGCGATCACCTGGCCCTCCAAGCTCAATATTTGGCCATTCTTGGTACCCAGCTGAATCCTAAGTTCCTCAATTATGCTGGTTTTCTCTTGAACTTCGACAAAGAGCTCTTTTTTCTCTTTTATTACTTCTTCTTTACATAAGGTTTCTTCTTCCTTAAGCTTCTTTTGCCTAGAAATCTGTTCGTGCAGTTCTTTAATATGCAACTGCAAATCTTTTGCATTGTCTTCCATTACCTTCATTTGGTTTTTTAATGCCAATTTTTCTTCTGACTCCGCTTCAAGTTGATCATTCAGGAATAAAATTTCTAACCTCTGCTTGTCAGTTTCTATTTCCGATCGAAACTGCAGCTGCGCTAATAGCTCATTTGAGGAACTCTCACGCCTTTTCAGATCTTGGACCATTTTTTGAGACGCTCGCAGCTTACTTTTCATTCGTGCATAATCTGCCTCCAAGGTTTTATTTGCTTGCTGTATTTTGCTGTTTTCATCTTCCAAGGTCTTCAGATCACTTTGGAGCGTCTGATACTTTTCGGCCAAAGACGCCATATCTATAAACAGGCAATACAATAATTTAAATAAATTTTTTATATTTTCTCGACCATCTAACTATTTTTGAAGCAATTATTCTACATGTATCCCCAACTTATCACCAAGGGTTTTAACAGATTTTTCATACGCATGGAGTGCAGTTCTATTAATCAATTCAAGAAATATAAATGAAAAAGTTTGTCACTTCTTCCTACCCATAGATTCTTTTTCCATTGCTGTTTCTTTCAACAGGCTGGTGTCTTTTCTTGCTAAGTTCTTTTCGTCTCTTCGGTCTCTTCTAAGCTCATTACGCATTTCCTCCCTTATGCAACTATGCAAGATATTCCGTAAAAGAACATGATTAGTTGAAAGATATTTCTTTGTCTTGGTCACGCATCTTTGCAGAAAGACGTTTTTTAATTCTTCATCAGCTTCAAATTTTCTACGAATCCTGAGAATCTACAAACAAAGTATGGAAAAGTATTAAAGACTCTTTGCATCGAATTAAAAAAGAAGTAGATAGTGAAAATTTTTACGCTTAATATTTTGAAGGTATTCTGGACGTTTATAAAAAGGAAAAACAAAATACATTTGATAAAGGAAGCAAAATAAGTATATTCAAAACATGTAACTCGAGCGCTTTGCAACATAGTTCTTTGAGTCTATGCTAGAGTAAGGGTGATGCCAGTTCCAAAAAGTCTGTAATATTAGTATTGTTGGGGGATTTGTGATTCATTATATTAGTACTAATGCATAAACGTGACTTTCAGATATCTTTCTGGTAATGTTTTTCCACTTCCGAGCCCAATATCCCCCTACGTTCTGTCTTACCGCGGTGTCACCTCACCAATGTTTGTGCAATTCGTTAAAGATTAAATTCTGATGTGTAAGCAAAAATGTCTGTTATAAAAGCTGACTAGTGCATATAGCCCATTATTGAAATTCTAATCAAACTAACCTCAATATAATTGTTAGGATCTTTCGATTTAGGCTTTTCTTCCCCCATTGGATGATCGCTTTCCTTCTCTTTCTTTGCCGTCAAAGCGATTATCTGCTGCTTCAAGGCCTCTACTTCGTCTTGAAGACTTGAAATCTTAGCTCTATCTCTAAGTTTCGTTTTCTGTCGCTTATATCGCGAATCTTCCATCGTGAGAATCGAAATAAAATCACAATATATATTCAAATCAGGAGAACACTACAGCCAATGTATCCACTGGTCAGTAAAATTCATAAATGAGTGTTTAAATCGATAGCAAGAATCTTCTGTTTTTATCGCTTGTGCCTTCAAATTTGATTGTGACGTCACACATTATTAAAATCAGCTCAACGTCACAATATGCGATGAAGACTTGCCTACTTTTTGATCTACATCAAAATCTATGTATGAATATGTTAAGTATACGTATGCACTATATATGTACATATATATAGTATTAATGTAAAGGACATCAGCATCTCCTGCAGAGTGATTAAATCACGAAACAGGGTTGTAAAGATGAAAAGAGTTGTTTGATTTCTCTCCTTTCTCTCAATTATATAAAGTATTAATCCATAATTTTTTGTTGATAAACTATAATGTTTCTCAACTTATTTTTTTCTGGCAAACTGCAATACAAGCACAGCAATGCTGCAAAACTACAAATCCAAGCAGGTTAGTGATAAAAACAACAATAAAAGCACAGCAATATAGTGCTACAAAACTACGATACACAGATCTGTGTTATAAAACTTCTATACCAGCACAGTAGTACCGAAGATGGGTCTACAAAAATATCCGCTGTACACACACCTCAGCCGAAATATGAAAGACAACATAACCGAAACACAAAAGGCCAAAAGGGAAGGAGATCCTTTGGCTTTAGCTATCACTTGGAGATTTCCTCGATGATTTCATGAAGCTTTTTAGCTCAGAAAAATCGTCTTATGGCTCTCTGATCATGCAGCCTTGGTTTGCCACCTATAGAAATTTATGTTATACGAGACAAAAGCCCCGAAAGCATTTAACTGCACGTGCAATACGATTTTAAACCTGATTTTAAATGCCTTTAAAACCATGTATGTTAGTAAACAACAAAAGTTTTCCAGTGAATTTCATCACGCATATGCTTCCATGAAATCGCACTCGGTCTGTTTGTTACCATTGATCATATAATCATAAAATTAGCCCGTTAGCCCAAGGGGGGATTTGGTGGTCCAAGGTGATGTACCCGTTGGAAAATTTAGGGTCGCGACTTCTGCATTTTACTACCGCTAAAGGGTAGAAACATTTCCAATTTACTGTCACTCAGGGAAAGGGAAATTGATACAGTCAGTAGTTTGAATATTCATAAAGCTCAGTTGATTGACATTTGATTGGGAAAATTGTTACAATGACCTCAAGAGAAAAATCACTCAATCCCACCAACAAGCCGCTGCCAAGAACCTATACCTAATTTTATGTGAAGGACTTTGAGCATAGATTCTCGCTAATTATTAAACAAATTAAACTCGGGAGTTTATTTGAAAGAAGCAGAAGCAAATTCAATCATCCTATGGTTTTTTGCGCCTTACAGGAAAGTTACTACCAAAAGGCATTGCCGCTTAGGCTATTGTCTACTGCCGCTAAGGGTTTTGGGTTTTGTGGCATTTTCCAACGGGTACACCACATTGAAGTACTAAGTCCACCACAGGCTCGTAGAGTATGCAAAGAATTCAGAAACTCTGAATGTAAACATGGATGGAAAATGGATTTGCCATAAAAAGTAAATTTTGTGGAAATGGTGCTGTAATTGAATATAAGATAGCTTTGAAAAGGCTGGTTGGCAGGAACTATATGGGGCGACTTAAAAAAAACTTTCCCTGCTCTATGCGATGAATCTTGTCAGAGTCTTGATGGCCGGAATTATTCCGCTCAAGCTTTCAATGGAGGAATAGATGCGGTGTGTTGTCAGGACATATTCAATAAAGCAAAAAAGGCTAACGAAAGGCTTACCGAGGCTCATCAAAGTTGCTGAAGTCTCCTAAATTTTTCCGTCATTAAACCCTTCATTGCAAAAAGCATTCCTAGTCAAGTTCATTCAGCACTCTCCGCTTTATTAAGTTCATTCAGCACTCTCCGGAGTAGTAGTTTAAAACACTAAATACACACAACTGGTTTTATCTTGAGATCTCGATTCTTTATCTTAAATCTTTCCAAAATATATGCATGTATGTTCTTAAATTATTTCATATTTCATACAGCAATAGAATACAAGTAAAAGAAACTTCATTTATGATGATATTTTTGCTTGCATTTTAGCAAACATTTCACATCTTCCCCCCTTTTCATCATCAGGTTTCTTGTCTCCACCATTTTCGATCCTGCGCTTTTCTCTTCTTCCAAAATATCGGCTAACTGCTTCATTTCTGGGGAGAATTGCTCTTTTAACAAGGGAAACCTTTTGACAGCCGTAGAGAATCCTTACTTGCTCAATGTCAGAGTCAGAGAATCCCCTTCTCTGTCCAATTTCTGCACCTTCTGTATCTCCTGTTGGCTCCAATGTTGGGAATTGGTTCTTTGAAAATGCACTTAATGGATAATGCATCACACTACTGTAATCATAAGAAACTCCAAGATTTTGTTGGTTGCTTGAAACAACAAAATTGTGACCTTCACCTAGAAATAACAATTGACTAATATTATCGTCGAATAATGGAAAATTATTCTAATATAAAACCAGCACATTTTCTTTGGCATGACGTAAGCTTTTTTGCCTATTGCACGTCTTCCATTCCCTTACAAAAATATTAATTTCCCGTAATTTGACAAATTCGCTGACATTTTGAACTGAACAAACTCAGGTCACCATTCAAATTTTAAACCATTTGAGAAACCTTCCAAAAAAATCACAGTCGTTTTCGCGCTGTTGCGACGAAGGCACGTGAAAGAGATTTTATCATGCAGGATGAACGGATAATGATTTTGCTGGCAAAGTGTCCCACTACTTCAAAATGCATTGAAG
Organism: Chrysaora quinquecirrha; assembly: GCA_014526335.1. NCBI lineage: Eukaryota > Metazoa > Cnidaria > Scyphozoa > Semaeostomeae > Pelagiidae > Chrysaora > Chrysaora quinquecirrha. The sequence goes on from JACTAT010000040.1 coordinate 8,772,405, forward strand.
TGAGCACTTTAAAAATGTTCCAACTACGTCTGCCATACCTAATTTTAAGGAAAATTTATCACTGCACATTTCACAAAGTTCCGGGGGCTTGTGGGCGAAATTCAAGAACGAATATTTGGCGCTCCGTTTGCAAGAGATTGGATCCAAATGGGAGCGGATCCATTTGGATCCGATCCCATTTTTGAGGGGTGTTCACACGAGATCAGATCCAAAAGTGCTTGCGTTTACACGGCATCGGATCCAAAACGGATACGCTGAATTTTTTTTTTGTCTATTCGAAACAAAGTTTGATTTGAATTGGAAGCCACCAACACTAAGAAGAGCGATTAAGCAAGAAATAGGCCTTTTTGTGTCCAACAGCCAAAGAAAAAAGCTGAATTCTGTCTGCCATGTTGGAATGTCCTCGAATATATGCTTTGTCAGCCTCAATTCCCATCCGTACCCGTTTCGATTCCATTCAAAAGGGACCACTTTCAAACGCGATCCCAAACGGATACGGATAGCAGAACCAAATGGGATCGGATGCACCATGTCCCGTGTAAACGCAATGCCAGTCTGCACCATGCTGATCCATTTGGAGCAGTTCTCGTGTAAACGGGGACTGAATTCAAATTCAAAAAGCAACTAGACATGAGAATTTTGTTGTCAACGTACCATCTTGGATGTTCTGTTCTAAAACTTTAATATATTGATCTCTATCAAGTCGAGTGTGCTCGTGATAAAGCCCAACAGCATGAAGCATCTCATGAATTACAGTCCCTTTGTAATCACATCCTTCACCAATCGATAATTCTTGGTAATCCTTTATTCCTTTCAATGCCTGCCCGACGTAGGAATAACATCTAGAAATAAACATAAACTAAATTTGTAGCAAAGAGAAATATCTAGGAAAGAAGGATAAAAAAAACGCAACTTTAACATTAACTGTCCTCGCTAACGGCTATCTTGAAAATCTGGAATGTGCAATATTGGAATGGAATATTGAAATGTCCAAACTCGTAAATTTGACAATTAGAAAGTTGTTTCAAGGAAGTTCTACATTCGACATTATGTTTCGTTTGAAGAAATAAACCCGTTTTGAACAAGCCACAATCAAAAAATCAACCCTGCAAATACACTTTAAATTCTTTATAAGACTCTCAAATAACCAAACTGTTAAGCAACTCCAGTGTTGAGCCTTTACCTAAGAACTTTTCCGAGGGGCAATTTACTGTGTGGAAACTCGTACACTTTTTGCAGGGACTTTTATTGGTTCTATTGAAATCTCTTTTCGAAATCTTTTTGTTTAAACATGAATCTCGTACACCTTATCGAGGAGCGAAATGCCCCTCGAACTTTTCACCTCAGTCTACGAAATACAAAATATTTCCTTTCCTTCAATTTCCCGTGTTTTGTCAACAACAGACGCTCGTGAGATGATTTCCAGCGGCCTGTCGTCAAACACTTTGTGATAAGATCAGACAAAAGAAGACTTAATCATGTCATGAATTTGTTTTGCTAATCTTTCTTTGTTTTGCTTCATTTCATTTTCTGCATTTATTCCAACATTCCATTCCAATATTCCAATATTCCATTCCAATATTCTACATTCCGGGCTTTTAAGACGGCCCACGCTACCTACAGTATCACTTGCACAGAAAATAATTAAATTTGTGAGCAGGAATTCAATGGAATATGGGTTACCAAACACGGGCTTTCTGAGTAAGAAGCTTCCAAAATTCTCTTAGGCGCTCTTGCTTTCAACATCATGTGATAGCCACATTAGGGGAATAAATCATCTTTGATATCAGAAAGTCTTAGAAATTAGCAGAAGAAGCGAAAATTTGCTCCAAATATACAAATAACTTACATATTCTTTTTAATTTATAGTTTGGTAGTTGCAGAGTTTTCTTACCCCTTGTTGCTCTTAAAAAATCGGATATGATAGTCTGAATCAGCTGTCTTTTCTTTGAACCGAAGACAAGTATACAAATGAAAATCTCGAATAGCTGCCTTTATCTGAACTTTTGCGTTTTCGCCTAAAATAATCAAATACTGTTGTTAAATATATGTGCTATAAGAGGGGAGCTTTGGGATTTCACGAGATGCAGGTTTGACCGATTTCGCCCTCGGGTTTTCAGTTTTTTGTTGGATGATGGATGATAATGATTTTGAGTTGGATGATATATCGACTGATGCATAATTGTTTTTAACTTTTAAGGGCTTTCTAGAATATTGTTGAATCTTGCAATGAATAAATGGGTTTTTGTACATTTTCTTATGTTTTTTTCTGACCTAATTTATGATGTCCACAGCTCTTATTAGGACCAGCTGCTAATAAACTTTTACGGAAAAATTTGTACCATTATCAAGTTTTAATTCAATAGAGATTTTTTTGCTAGGAACATTTGTTCAGTTGAATACAAATTTTTCGAAAAAAGCAGTAATGGATTGATGTTGCTATTAAAAGTTTGAAATTTGAGCTTTGAAATATTCTGAGTATTGCTACCGCAAAGTTTTTCATGACTACCATTGGGAACTCCGAACCCACTCGTTTAACCCCAAGACAGGCATGCTGAAACTATTCAGGGTTTATTTTAACGTGCAATGATAACCAACTTTTGAAGTGATAAATCATAATTGTGAAGTGATAAATTCAAATTTTGTGCAGTGGTAAAATTTTTTGTGAGCAATGTGAAGATAGCAACAAGAACAAGATTGCCATAATTAATAGTAAATGTAAAGCTGAGTCAATATGAGTCACCGTCACCCCTTGATCCCTTTAAAACCCCTCAATGAACAGTCATTGCAACATTTAAAAACTACGCGAACCAGCCTTTCTTGCTGTATTGCTGATAGTGTGACGCTTCAGTCTGTTTCTCGATCTTGTTTTCATGAGGCTATATGCAGATATACTCTTAGGTGCCTAATTTCCGTCCCCCCCCCCGCTGATTAATGTTTTGAGAAATTTCAGGCCCTCCCCCCGCTCTTATTAAGACCTTCCCTTATGAAGTTTGCATTAATATTGATGTAAATATTTTTTACTAAACATACTTGACGTACTTGGTGTGAAATTTCACTTGCACACACACAATTTGTTGGTCAGAACTATGAATTTTCTTAGCCTATAAGCACTGTTAGGTCCCTCGCTCTGCGTTTCAGCAGTTTCCAGACAAATTTTGTCAACCAGAGTTTGACCCCGACGCCCATTGAGACCCCCCAGCAATTAGACACCTAAGAGTAACCCTCTCACGATCTGCAGAATGGGGATTGCAGACAACTATTCTCGCCAACCGTTTACGAGGGCATAGCTCATTTTATCATCAGGCTAAATTCAAATTTCATTATTCAGCCATGAATTCAAATTTCATTATTCAGCCATGATTTGGTGCCCTGGAACTGAAAACAAACCTTCATAGCGACAAAGTCTCAATGCAGAGGTACCAACATTGGCTTTGGTATAATATGTTGAGTGATGTTTTAAATTTACTTACTCAGGGTGCTGTCCAATGCGTAGGGAATGTTTCGAGGGTCATCCCATTTCCTTCCTGGGCGAGAAGTCACATCTCTTTTCTGCCCATTTTTATTTTCTTTAATACTCTTATCTAGTTCCTTTTTCTCCTCTTGTGTAAGTAATATGTCTCCTTGGTAGAAAAATTTGCCTGGAAAAAAATTAACACATTAATCATCAATACTAATGAAAGAAAAAAATTGTTTTGTTAGTTTCAGAAGTTGATACTTTAACAACAAAAAGTAAATATCGATTAGCACACTCTGGTGTTGAGCTTTCTTAACTTTCTTCAAAATATCATTAAGCCTCAGTACTGCAGAAATACATCAGAAATTTTCCAACTCTTCCCAAGATAGATGTTGAAATGACAAGTTTTGCTGTCATTGAGGAGAGGGGAAGGAGGGAGTGAAAAGGGGGTATTGAAATACGCAAATAGCTACGCCTACTTTTGATGAACAAAATCCGCTAATTTTCGATGTCGCTTGAAATTGTACCACGCACTCTTTTTACTCTGCACGGGACAAAAGGATCCGAAAATCCGCTTGAAAAGATATCTAAGTCTGAAAAACGTCCTAGAATATAGGAAAAATACGTGATCCGCGAACAAACTAAGACACAAAAATCTGTTTAGCAAAGCCGGTGAATTCAAAATCTGCTTCTGGTAGTCAACAAAATACACCGATCCACCAAGCCTCCCCCCTGGAAAGCTTTCATATTCAGTGGAATCACAAAACGGAAGCCCACACTAGACAATTATCGACCAATTTATCTTACAAGCCAACAGTCCCGCCCTAGTCCCGCCCCAGTCCCGCTAGCCTTGTCATCCTACCAGCTAGCCATCATGAAATTTTTTGGAAGTGGAAGATATATTGCTGGAAGTGTTTTTCTGTGACTATAAAATCATCGAAATTTACCGTTAGCTGGGTCGTCTTCATTTTCTTCTGCCCTTGCCTCCTCCTTCTTTTGGTCTGGAGATTGAGGCGCCTTGTCACCTGGAAAGAAAAATTTAAGCTACTTTTTTATAACATTCCATTGCTTTGGATCTACCATGTAGATGTAAAGCATGTAAATCAATTCAATCGTAATACAAATGACATATGTTACACGGCTGAGATGAACATATAAACCTGAAATTTCTTTTCGAAATCCATAACAAGAAGATGAAAAAAGGGTTCCATAAAAATGTTTACGCAGATGAAAAACATAGTTATGAAAGTTCTAGAGGAAGCATTTTAAGATCATCATTTTGCCTCAGTTTTATAGATTTTGCTGAATGGTTATATTGCTAAAGAAACTAGTAAAATAAACACATTAACACAATAAGCACAGTAAAAATTAAGTGCATAGTAGCATCTCTATCTAGTAAATGCGAGTTTGTTAAAAAACAGAGTTAAGGTGTGCATTGTTAATTTAAGAAACGTACCTGGTTGTCCTAGGCCACAGATTTCTCCAACCCGAGATTTGCAATCAATTTCCGAATTGAACGCAAAAAGTAAAAATAAAAGCCCAAAGATTACTGCAGATGTAGCCATCTTGACTGTGCTGTGACTTCTCTTGCAAATGTGCCAATCTCAGTGAAATCTGCTTTACTTATCGGCAAAGTTATGCATGAGATGAGGAAATACGTAAATAATTTATTGGCTTTGCGACCCAAGAGGGATTGGATAGGTCGACCGAAAATGCGATTTTACCATAACGTATTGTTTCATTCAACATTCCTCTTTCACTAAATAATGACTTTTTGCGAATTGCGTAACAGTCAAAAATCGTGTATAGATTCCTTCTACAGGGAAGTAATCCGCAGTGATCTAATGTTGCTCGGTCAAAAAGAGAGCGCCTAGAACCGGCTAAGCTTGAAGCAACAACGATGGAACACGGACCCCAAGCGGAACCACATTAATTATTGATTTGTTTTGCGAGCTTCTAGAGGGATTGCTTGACCCACAAAGATGCATTTTTAACCATGCTTATTGTTCGAACGCGTATCTAGCACTGAAGCATGAGATTTCCGAATTTTGTAAAAGTCTGCGATTGTATGGTGATCTTTACTAAGGAAATGATATAACGTTGCTCGGTCAAATCTGTGGTTCCTTTGATTGACCGAGCATGAAGGCTGAAGCATTCCCGTGCATTAGAAAACGGAAATGATTGCATTATTCATTGGCACACCTTGCCAAAACTGTTGCTTAATTAGCGTTTTTAAAAAAACAACAGGCTTATCCACAAGTTTTGGCCGAAACAGTTTTTAATTAGCCACGACTTGCGTGACATCTCCAAATAGCTGGGTGCGCCTACTTTTGACGATTAACTTGTTATGTGTTTCTAAACTATAATTTTTTTACCTTTGCTATTAGCGAGAAACCTAATGTAACTATATCTAAAATAGGGAAAGTAGAAATACTTGACTGGCTTTTCGGGGCATTTTCGGGGCTTAATAATCCACTTCGTTAGTTAGACATACTTCATTTAGACATACTAGCTTCATTTAAATATTAGCTTCCGTAAGTGTTGTTGATATTTAGTGATGTAGGTTGATGTCTTATTAATTTTTCAAAGAAATCAAGTAACGTGGTCACTGTCCAATCTTCCATCAAACGGAGTTAGAAATTCAATTGGCCAGCTGGAACGGAAACACTAAATATTCTTTGCCGCCCCAATTTTTCATACGCTATACGCATTGGTACACAAAACATTATTTGTTCAATTTTGCTATTCCACATTTCATTTTAGCAATTTTTCTATTTTAATTTGCATTTTGCTTTGAGATGTTGCTTGAGCTAACATAGTCAAACTTTCAAACATGACAAAACGTGGAATTATGAAATTATTCATTGGCTTCGCTTTCACTACGAGGCTTATCCTTTATATCTCTAGACTCTATCTTTTAAGAAAAGACGAAATACTAATGAGAAAGTTCTCTTATTAAAGATATAAGCAACAGGTAGTTGAAACATTATAATTTTTCCTTCGAATTTTAAGAATGGCATGCCGTTGAACGTTCAGATAATTCTTTCGATCATTGTGAAACACGGAAAATAATTTGCTTATTCATGCGTAGCACAACCTGTCTAGCACAACCTGTCTTAGGCCCAGGGTGTTCCGAAAAAAGCAACCCGCTTTAGAAATTGTTTTACTTGCCAACCGTAGCTTCAAGGCAAATTTTGAACACTCTGTACTTATCTACCTACAACAAAAAAATGTCGAAAAACGTATGATATATACCCATAGACATTTTTCATTTTCCATGAACTTGAAAGACCAACCTATCAAAAGCAATATAGTGCCGAAATTGATTTTTATGGGTTTCATGAATGTTCACAATGAACGGTTAGTTTCATCGATAACAAAAAGTTTGCATCAGAGTGAAAACCAGGTCGGTTCTTACGATTGCATTATTGCAGAAAACCTGATATGATTTTAGTTGTGAAACAGTAAATACGTCAAGAATGTTGAATATACATCTATTTATGGACAACAATTAGGACCATTAAACTAAAAAGAACCAAACTTAACAGGGATCTAATTTTTTCACGCGAACGCAAAGACATTATCGGGTTGCTTTTGCAGAAAAATTGTCTTCTGCTTAGGCCTAGAAAATACATCAACTTGGTATTCATATTTTTTTCAATCCTACGGAACGATTCTTTCTTTCTATTTCTGCCCTTGTGAGGATTGATATTTTCGTAACTAAAGATTTGGTCTCATCCTTTGAGTTTCCCATCAAGTACTGTAACAAGAGTTCAAATATATAAGGGTAATAGTTAAGATAATAAAAGAAATAAACGCTTTTTGCACAACCCTCTTTCGCTAGGCACTTCTTTTTCAAGCGCAGTTAACAAAAAATAGGCAACCTATATTTGTGACTATATCCTGCATTTTGCCGTAGGTTGACAGCGCGAATGAGGCCCAGCAAGGCTCAGCGTTCTTGACTGTGGATTGGAACTTATTTAATTAACCTCGAACTCGCTTGGCAATATAGTTAAGAGGATGGAAATGTTAATTATCTTGAAGACAAAGAAGTGGTTTTTGAGAGCAGAACAGGGAGTGAAGTACTTTGCTATTTTCATTCTTCTTGTTGCCTGTTGGTTATGTCGATATGGCAGTGCGTTTGATCTTTTCCATTAAATAAAGCCAAAAGAAAATTTAAAAAGGACGATAAAAATACCTTATTCTAGGCAAACCAGCAGTGTTCAGTATTTCGAAGACAATTTAATTTTCTTAAATCAAAGAAAATGAGCAAATCTTTGCATTGACCAGAAGGATATGTAACCAGATCATTGACAAGTTACATCGCCAAAATTGAAATTGAAAAAAGCTGAAAATAAAAACTTAAACACACCCTTGCATGATCAGGTAAGTATTCACAGATTCAGGTGTAAGCGCGACCAAAAATGATTCGAGCGTCTTTACAGGGGATATGGGGATATAGAAGACATCTATTGTCAAAATCTTTCACAGACTTAGTCAAGAAAGTAAATTGAAAATGTTGATTTACTAATCTATAAAAAGCACATACAACATAATTGTGCTTCTAACGAAATAAACCCCGGTTCGATTCTCACACATGTCATTGATGAGCTCCAATAAGAGTGAAACGCGTCTGGCATGAGAATGGGGCGGCTGGTGAAATTATTCGTATAAGACCGAATACGGATTAGTGCTCATGTGATACGAGCCTAACTGCATGCGTTTCGGTACCTTAGGCCAGGTACCAACCTTACATAGCAACATACAACATCAAAGTCATGCTTTTTGAAGGTCAGAAAGAAGAACCGTTAAAAATTGCTTAGATTTCATGTACTTTTGTCACCAACAACTTCTTGTATGAACAGTTACTTTCGGCGTAAAAGAAATTTAAAGAAAAGCCATTTTAGCAAGGCCACTATGCTGTGCTGATTCACACTGCATTTCATAACATTAGTATTTTGACTATTCTGAAGCCAAATCTTTATACCAGAACATGTTTATAGCAATGAACTGCGTTATTTAGACAGTTCTGTAATCCTGAACATATCTCTAGCCTTTGAAAACTAGAATACGTGAAGTATACTCTATTCTCTCACAATGTTTTGTCTCTGCAAATAGAGAAATGGATTTAACTTTTGTTGTTACATGTTGATGCAGAAATTGATGCAACGCCATACAATGCTGGCTTATCCTTGAATTCAGTATAAATTTTTCCACTGAGATTACAGGGCAATTGCCCCACCAGGCCCCTCTGACTGCCCCAGTACTCCTCTGCGAGAACCTGGTTTTGCCCCACCAGTGATGGGCCCCTGTTTGATTAGGTCTTTGCGAAACAATATTCTTTTTTAATCTCCCTTCCCTACCACATTATCCCTCGTGGATGACTTGTTTGAAAATGACCAATTTAAGCCAATCTAGAGGCTTGAATTTCAAAAAATTTTCTGGAGCATCTTCAAGGAGCCTTCTACGTTCTAGAATAATAGCCCCTCCGTGATTCGGCTGTCCACTATACAACATTGCTGTGGCAAAGTGGCAGAGACCTCATCTCACAATTTTAAGGACAGAGCTATGTCAGCTGTAAGATACAATATTATCAATGGTTGGTTGCATGCAAAGAAAGGATTCTAAGCCAATGTAGAGGTATGGATATAAAAAATTTTCAAATAAGTTTACGTCCCTTACCAAACGATCAAACATTATTTGCTGTAAATTCAACTTTTGCTAGGTTATCAAATGCTTGACCGTTTGGTCACAACACAGAACATTGCTCGTCAAGCAAGTTTACTTGATACAAGCTTGGAATGTTCTTAAATTTTCAATGTTAAAAAGATGCCGAGGGAATTCTGCTTGTCAATGTTCTGCACTGCAATGTTCTGCGATGCAGCTAAGCTCAATCTCAAATGTTTGACCAACAATGTTTGGTTGTTTAGCCTGTGGCTAACTCTTACATCAATCAGATAAAGACCTGTCAAAGATCCAAAAGCAGAAATTTCTTGAAATGTGCATAAAAAGAGCTTCAATTTTAGTTAGATCTCGGGGCTTGCATGGATTTGTTTTAAAGACTGTTGATATAATCGGTTGTGCAAGTGTCATAACTTCAATGCTTAGAAATTAAATTTCTCTGAAAATCTGTAGAAACATGCAGAAAAATATTGAAATTATTTTTTGTACTAGTGATGCAGTGTTCGTTTCGATTCGTTGTTTTGTGGAACTGTCGTGCTCGTATTGTAATTTTATATCAACGCTGTACTTGCATTGTTTGTATTGTAGTTTCAAAGCTCTAATGTTCTCTTATCTTGACGTTGCATCAATACTGTGCTTGCATTGCAGTTTTGCCATAATGTGTAAGTTGAGGAAAATTTTAGTTAAGATATGTAAATAAATTTTAATCAGTCACATTCACTTCATGATAGCTAATACAGAGCAACTAGTAGGTAAATCATCATCGCATATTGTGACATCAACTAATTTCAATCAATTGTGACGTCAACATCAAAATTAAAGACACAAAACAATATTTGAAACGAATTTAAATAATTTGAAGACGGTTAGAAGGATAAAAAATATCTATCAATCCAATAAAACACAATGAACATTTGCGAAAGTACAGTTTATCTTGTCTGCTTTTCATGAAATAATTTTACCATACCTAACAATAATCGTGTTAATAAATTTTTGAGGCATACAGAAATTGAAATTGTTTTAAAATACAATAATGATACAGCTTCGCTTTTCTGATTGGTGCATTTTACGCATGCGGATAAAAATTTACCTTGGTCAGTTAGTTTTCCATGATGTTAGTTAGTTAGTTAGTTAATTGATTAATTAGTTAGTTAATTAGTTAATTAGTTAGTTAGTTAGTTAGTTAACTAGTTAGTTAGTTAGTTGGTTATTTAGTTAGTTAGTTAATTAGTTAGTTAGTTAGTCAGTTAGTTAGTTAGTTAGTTAGTTAGTTAGCTAGCTAGTTAGTTAGTTAGTTAATTACTTAGTTAATTAGTTGGTTAGTTAGTTAGTTAGTTAGTTAGTTAGTTAGTTAATTAGTTAGCTAGTTAGTTAGTTAGATAGTTAATTAGGTTGGTTATTTGGTTAGTTAGTTGGTTAGTTGGTTGGTTGGTTGGTTGGTTGGTTAGTTAGTTGGTTGGTTGGTTGGTTGGTTAATTGGTTGGCTAGTTGGTTAGTTAGTTGGTTAATTGGTTGGTTATTTAGTTAGTTAGTTAGTTAGTTAGTTAGTTAGTTAGTTAGTTAGTTAGCTAGTTAGTTAGTTAGTTAGTTATTTAGTTAGTTAGTTAATTAGTTAGTTATTTAGTTAGTTAGTTATTTAGTTTGTTAGTTAATTAGTTAGTTATTTAGTTAGTTAGTTAGTTAGTTAGTTAGTTAGCTAGTTAGTTCGTTAGTTAGCTAGTTGGTTAGCAAAGGATAAAACAGCATACTTCAGCCAATAATCGTCAAACAAAGTTTAGGGAAAGACAGCAGCCATCTCCCACCTCCATAAAGCAAATCAGGCTCAAACACAACACTTCGTTAGCTTTTTTTCCTGTAGTTTTGTAACTCTGCTGTGCCCGTGTCATAATTTTGTTACAATGCTGCATATGAATGGTAGTCTGTTAGTATTCTTGTTCTTGTATCAGCAATTTGTAGCAATTATTATCTTGCATAATTGTTTCAAAGATCTTGTGCTTTTACTGTTTTGTAGCAGCCATGTGCTGGCTTTGCAACCACAAAATTAAGTTGAGGATTATTTTTGCTAAATAGCAAATATATATGTGTATTTTCCATGACCTGTTAATAGCATATTATATCGTCAAAGCATATTATTATGACATCAACTAATTTCTGTGATCTGTGACTTAACAATCAAAATTAAGGACACAGGACATAAAACAGAGGACTCTTTCTAGTGATTGCAAACCTTCATTTATGAATTTTACTGACTAGTAAATAAGTACATTGGCTGCATTGTTTTTATATTTTGAACATATTTTTGATTTTATATCGATTCTCACGATGGAAGACACGCGATATAAGCGACAAAAGACGAAGCTTAGAGATAGAGCTAAGATTGTATGTCTTCAAGAAGAAGTAGAGGCTTTGAAGAAGCAGATTATCGCCTTGACTGCAAATAATGAAAAAGAAACCAGTCATCGCATGGCAGAAGAAAAACCAAAATCGAAATATCTCAACGATTATATTGAGGTTAGTTTGATAGAAATTGAAGTGAAAGTGCCATACGCAGTATTTTTTACTTAGGCATACATACTGATAGCTTGTTGTTTTGTGTTTCAATCATTTCTTACGAGTTCTACAAACATTGATTTTACCGCGGCAGGACTTTGAGGGATGTTGTGCTTAGAACTGAGAAGATATTACCAAAAGAATATCTTATAATTACTTTTAAGCTTCGTACTAACAAAATGCATTATTAACCGATAAATCAAAAATATCAAAGACGTTTCAGAACTGGAATCCCCCTAACATAGAACTGAAAGAACTATGTTGCAAAGTAACAAATTTTGATGCTTTAAGTATTCTTTAAATGCTTTAAATTCCCTACAGAATACATTAAAACTCTTAACCGAACAAATTTTCACCATCGGTCTTTCTTGATTTGATGCAAGTTTTCTTTTATACTTTAGCAATACTTTATTTGTAGATTCTCAGGATTCGTAGAAAATTTGAAGCTGAAGAAGAATTAACAAACGTCTTTCTGCAAAGATGCGTGACAAAGACAAAGAAATATCTCTCAACGAAGCTTGTTCTTTTGCGGCACAACTTGCATACTTGCATGAGGGATGAAGTGAATAAGGAGCTTGAAAAGGAAGAGAAGAGTTCTGCAATATCAGACACCAGCCCGCTGCAAGAAACAGTAATGGAAAAAGAAACTATGGGTAGGAAGAAATAAGAAGGCTTTACGTTTGTATTCGAATCCATACTTGAATTGATTAATAGAACGTTTTTATGTTAGCGCTCTTGGCTGATCTTTTAATTACCCTTGGTGATAGCAGGAGGATGCATAAAGAATAATTGCTTCAAGAACAGTTACTTTGTTATGGATATGAAAAATAAAAACTGGATTCACAATCGTTTCTAATTTTTTACAGTAAGTTAACCCTGGGGGGTACTCATTGACTTTCAATACGGGGGGGGGTCCATGCCAATATTTGGGGTCCGAAATCTTAAGCTTATTCAATATTTGGGGTCTGTGAATTATAACATGGACAAAATTCAATATTAGGGGTCCACAAATCTGAAGGAAGATGAAACTGATGGCTAAACCCAAGAAAACATTTTAGGTGTCCAAAAAATAGATAGCAATATTTGGGGTCTTCAAAACATTAAACTCAATATTTGGGGGTCTGCAAGGAAATAGTGGCATGGACCCCCCCGTATTGAAAGTGACTGAGTACCCCCCTGGGTAAGTTAACACTTTATTTTCCTTTTATAGATATGAGATCTTTGGCCGAAAAGTATCAGACCCTCCAAATTGACCTGAAGGCCTTGGAAGATGAAAACAGCAAAGTGAAACAAACAAATAAAACCTTGGAGGCAGATTATGCACGAATAAAAAGTAAGCTACAAGCGTCTCAAGAAATGGTCCAAGACCTGAAAAGCCGCGAAAATTCCTCAAATGAGCTATTAGCCCAGCTGCAGTTTCGATCGGAAATCGAATATGAGAAGCAAAGGTTAGAAAATTTATTCCTGAGTGATCAATTTGAAGCAGAGTCCGAAGAAAAATTGGCATTAAAAAACCAAATGAAGGTTATGGAAGACAATGCAAAAGATTTGCAGTTGCATATTAAGGAGCTGCACGAAGAGATTTCTTGGCAAAAGAAGCTTGAAGAAGAAGAAACCTTATGTAAAGAAGAAGTAATAAAAGAGAAGAAAGAGCTCTTTGTTGAAGTTCAAGAGAAAATCAGCATAATTGAGGAACTTAGGATTCAGCTTGATGCAACGAATGGGCATATACTGAGCTTAGAGAGCCAGGTGATCGCTCAGCAAATAACGCTCAATGAAAAGATCGATAAATTGAACAGAAGAAAGGGTTGGAGACGATTTAAATGTTGGTGATAAGTGAAAGTTTTGAAACTTAACATTGAAAAACTGATAATTAGCTAACTAAATAAACTCCTCATGATGTTATACGCACACGATGAATTTTTCACTGCAAAAATATCACCACGCGCCCCTAGCATTGCATATTTGTATTTTCATAAGTGCATAATGGTTTGATTAATTTACAGCCTTTTGTTTCAAGCAGTTGTAATTTTCTTGGCAAGTTTTCTTTTTTCTGATACTGGTTGTATCAGCAGACTTTACCAAGCCCAACGTAAGGTTTTGTGCTACTTTTGTACACGCACTGCCAGCTTTTTTCTTGATGTCATCCGTCCACCTCCTCTTTGGTATTCCTTTCGTTATTTTTTGTCTCTTGGTGTCCACTTGGTTGTTCTTCTGGCTTATTTTGTGCTGTGTATCCTTGCAATACGGTATGTCATGCCCTGCTGCCGTTTGCAATTTCAGCTCGCTTACAGCGCCGCTCTCTTTTGTTTTCGATCTGATCACTTCATTCTGGACCTCGTCTTTCTTTGTTATGTTGTGCGTTGATCTTTCCATGCTCACCTGGGCAACGGCTATTACACCATTATATATTCTTTTCATAGTCCTTTCGCAAATTTCAAATTATATATTCTTTTTATTCATACCTTTGTGTATGCATGTTTTGACCAACTTTTGATCAACATTTAACCAACTTTTATTCGTCTACAGAATATTGAGCTGTATCACACCAAAAACGACCCCCCCCGTGATATTTTGATCCATTTAGGTATGCGTTGGCTTAAAATTTGTACAAAGATAGGCATACTGTTTTGCAAAATTGATATCAAGATGGATTCACTTCTTAGCGAAATTGGCGTCGGGAATGCTTTTGAAGCTCAGGTGGCACGTGCTTTAAAAACTTATGGACAAGTGCCAGTGTCCCTATCGGATAAAATAGTTAACAGGGAAAGTATCGGTGCGTCGAGGCATTCCAAGCGGTTAAGGCTAAAAGACAGAGATTTTTTGGGAAGAGTAAGGTTGACAAGAGTTGCAGTTGTACGCGTATTTGTATCAAAGTAGAAGAAACAACAGACCTGTTTCTCGACAAGACCCGAATATCGAAGAACAACATACGTTATGTTCCAGGACTGGAGCTGAAAGACCGCCCATTATTTACCCAGTGGTTGGGTTGGGGCTGGTTAGAAACTGTTTAGTTAGTTTGCTACTAAATTTTTTGATTGATATCTCTCTCTCTCTCCCTTTTTTTTTAATTTTCTTTTTTTTAGTAGGCTCTGGTACCCAGGGTAAGTGTAACTGTGACTACATATACCTCTGGGATTCTACCTTACCCCCAGGGGAGGTGGTACATGACTTATGAATGGACAGGGATGTGCCACCCAGATTTCAGAAACCCACCCACTAATCATGTTAACGTTTGCCGAAACAGACCCTATTTTATGAGTAAAAATGTAAGTGAGAAAAAGTGAGAAAAGAACGAAAAAAATAGCCAAGCACACTGCCATTTGTGGCAGGAAAGTGCCTTTGAGTTTTGCGCAAGGTCTGGAGCAAATAATAATAATAATATGAGAATAAGAAGACTTTCTAGACCGTATATTGCTTGATATTGTATACTACCAACATCATTGACGCGATTGTACCACTTTTCTGACCGAATTGAAGTTATACTTTCGACCTTTCTTCAATTTGCCACCCACTTTTATGGGGTTTTGGTGAAAGTCATACCCATGTTTAGAGAATTTCAGGGACAAAATTCTACCCATGTGGGCGGCACATACCCGTACCCAAATTATACTAAGTACCCCCCCCCCGGGCCTTACCTGTCTATTCTATCAAATATCCTTTAGACATACAGGAAAGGAAATAACGCAATTTCGAGATTACGCAATTTTCGAGATTACGCGATTTTTGCGATTTCGCGACGACCCCCATCTTGCAAGCGAGGCTACATCCTTTTCCATTCCTGGTGATTGTGCTGATTGTGCTGATTTGCTCTTCTGGCCGTTTATGTGTGCTCCTGCAAAGTTCGTTATAAAAAGTCTGGCTGGCTGAGATTTTAAAGCTATATCAAGTGATTTCTGAATTATAAGCAGTCTTCAATTTTTAAGGTACGCGAAGAGGAATTAAAGAAAGCTATAAAATGTAAATTTTGCTTGTTAAAGTGCAACCATCTCTGTGGAATGCAACAGCAGCTTTTTTTGTCTGGTGTGAGCAAGACAAGACAAACGAAAACAAAAACAAACCGCCTGCCGGGCCTTGGCTAAAAAGTCAAATAACGACTTCGAAGATCTCTTTTCCCAATCTTCTCCCTTTTATAAGTTATCTGTCAAGTAAATCTCCTCAAAGTGAGCCATATAATAGTTTCCAAGGAAGTATTCTAGGTGTAGATTGGGGTATATACCACCTACCTAACTTACAGTGGGTGTTTCATTATATTTTCCGAAACAAATAAGATCTATGATTAAAAATCAGAGGATAAGGTACCTAGGCTAAACTAACTAGCGGATATTAGATACCACTGAATAATTCAAAGTAATAATACATGTACACTTGTCAGGACTGTTTACGCAGTATTAGACTGAAGTCACCCATCATCTCATTGCGTGTTGCAACATATAAATAAGCTTTGATATTTATCTAGGCTCTCCCAAATTTTCTAGCAAAGAATCCTAACCAGCTTCAGTTTCATCAAATTTTGATATGAGGTAGAATTTATGAAATGTCTTATATATGGGGAAGATGCAAGATGGTTTTTACTGATGAAACAATTCTGCCATGAGTGATGACTTGATTAAGGTTGGAGAATACGTTCGACAAAGATGGAAAGTTGTAAGTACCCTTTCTACATTTGGCTAATCAAGAGTCACAAAACCTCATTCTCGTTTTGTAATAATATCTTTACAATTACAGTTGTCTGATCTACTACCAGGGCTCCTTATAGTAACATATAGGGCGATTTGGTAGAATTTTAATTCCTCCAAATCAAAAGATATCAAGTTTTCAATGCAAAAATCTTACAGTACAGGCCATAAATAACTTAACCTATAATTACGAATACGAATTCGTACGAATACGAATTCGAATACGAATTTGGTGTTTTCTTTGCGAATTTCGCATTTAATTTCGCTTGTTGTTTTATTGAATTTCGCTGCGAATTTGTTGCGCAATGCCTTGTGCTCAAGTGTTAATCGTTTGCGAAAATAAAGCCTCTAGAATCTTATGCGAAATGATATCAAAAGACGGAAGAATTTATATAAAAGGGCATGGAAAAAAGAAATGTAGAATTACAATTTTATCCTGTTTTAAACGCCGTTTTAAATCAAAATAATCCTGTTCAAAATTGGGAGATTTTATCTATTAGAATCACCGTAACCTTTGCTATTGAAGCAGAGAAACCAAGTTATAAGACTTGACAAAACAAAAATATCGTGCCTACAGGTTTACGATAACTCAAACTTGCTAAAGGTGTTGAATTCATGATTTTAACGAGGAGAAATACATTACAATATCAACATGATTTCGCATCGAAGAAGGGAAAGCGGACTGAAGTTCATTAAGGCTCCGATAGAAAATAATAAGTTAGCCGTGTTTTGAATATTTCAAACCCAAAACAATAGCTCAATCGCTCAGACTTGCAAATCGTATCAGTATACAGTCGTTATGTTACAGTTTTCGACGAATTAAATGCGAATTCGATTCGTCGCAAGTCAAGCGAATTGTCGAAAACAAGGTTAAGTTATTTCTGGCCTGTACTGTAAGTGCAAAGTTTTTCTTTCTCAGCGCTGGTATTATCGTTTTTATGAGCATTCAAAGTTCATGATTTTACATTGGCTTAGACCCAGTGGGTTTTAAAGTTTCACCTACTTCATTTTTTGTGGTCAAAACCTTTATAGAATTGGGAAGTTTGAATGCTTATAATATGAAGAATAGAAGTGCTAGGACTGCGACAATTTGTACTTAGACTAAATTTGGGATACTCTATACAATTTTTGCATCAAAAACTTGATACACGTTTTTTTTATAAGAAACCGGTTTATAAGAAACCTAGAACTAGACACCCAAAAAGTTAAGAAACTTTTTGAACTAGGACGAAGAAGTTAAAAAACTGTAGAAATTTTTGCGTCTGTTTTCCAACATACTGATTCACATTTGTGGAGGTAGTAATTAGTTCTCAAGCATTTCCATGCGGTTTCTTGCACCAGCGTGGCTAATTTCTTGCGATTTCTCGCATCTGTAAGAAATACTGTATCCCGTGTATCCCACAGAAGGTTTTTCGTCGTTTTTACTGCAATTTATTTCAATTAATTAAGAAACTGTTAAGAAACTTTTAGAACTAAAATTGGGCCAAAAATTAAGAAACTTTAAGAACTAGGCCCCAAGCTAGGTTTCTTATAAAAAAAATGGGTATGCTTTGATTTGGAGAAAATCAAAATTCTACTGAATCGCCCTATACTTTTTTCAGTTCTAGAAGTTTTAACACAACAGCAAGTACTTCACACATCTTTAGCTTGTTTTATGATAGATACTGATACAGAACATTGCTTTCTGAAAGCTTTTGTCTTATATCAGATTATATTTTTTACCCATTGGAGTAATTTTGAGAGATAAAGAGCTATTATGCTTTAAGAGGCTGTGTGCCATTCAAGCAGTATCCAGTCTTAGCCTAGCAGTGCTAGATTTCTACTTGCTCTAAACTACATAATTTCTTTTTAAGATAAAGAAAATTGGAGGTGGTGGCTTTGGTAAGTTTTGAATGCACTCATTCTGTAATCTTAGCCATGCAATCGCACACGCCTGCCACCACATATGCCCACATTGTCCAAGGCATGCAAAAAGTTGCACCTGCAAAATAAAGAATTTTCCAGATTTCGTGAGGGAAGCTTTGTATTTACAACTTCTCCTTCAACAAGGAACTTTATGAAAGCAGCAGTTAATATTTCTTGATGATTTCTTGATAACATGAATTGAGAAAGTCTTATGTCCCATAATATCATGACAATGGGAAAAAATTAGCAATTCTGTACCTATGGTTGCATGTGCAGATTGCCTATGTTCATATTGCAAGACTGTGCACTGCCTTTGAAATATGTTTCAGCAGCTTAATAGCAACCTATCTGCCTCTCCTGTAACTTCCATGCCCCTTATTTCCCTTTAATTCTTGCAGTTCAATCATGAAGAAGCCTGGGATTCATGTAGTGGGATTCAGCTTTATGCGGGCGTCTCTTATTTTTGTTCCTTGATACATTGATAGTCTCTTTATGGTTGTCACTAAGCATAAAATGTGACAGAGAAATTTCAAGAATATAAATTCCTGTTCATAAAATGCCCTGATTTGTGCTGTGGTCAATCATATTTTCATTATAGAAACATTTTCTGCCAAAGTGTAGGTAGAATTTTCTCTGCACTTTTTGATGTTGCATAATATGACATTTTGACCAAATTTTGTCTTCATGGTGACAAACTCAGTGTTACTGCCCTAGTTGTCTTTTTAGGGGAGATATACCAGGCTCACGACACCAATACACAGAAAATGGTTGCTTTGAAATTAGAGTCAGCAACTACTTCAAAGCAAGTCCTCAAAATGGAAGTTGCTGTGATAAAAAAGCTACAAGGTAAATTTTTCTATGATTATGTAAGAAGCTTACTGTAACTGCATTATGTCAAGCTTGTATTAGTATGGTACTGTATGATTTCCATGTATGTGGAAGTGTTGTGATTGCTTACAGGGGTTGATAAAAGACTAGTGTGACAAAGAGCAATGCTCATTAAAGCTAAGTGGAGAGGCAGAGGTCCTTGAGGCAGAGGTCCTTGAGGTGGAGGTCCTTGAGGCAGTGGTCTTATGAGGCAGTGGTCTTAGACGGGCAAGAGCTAGTCTGTATATACTAATATTCTTATTATGCAAATTAGGTTGCCCTTTGTTCTGGCCCATTGTACTTTTGCCCCCAAAAGCTTTTTTCCTGGGCCACCTAGAAATGCAGTCCATTCCCACCTGATTGGTCCCTGATTTTTGCACACAGCATACAAGAATAGTGTTAAATGGAGCTATGCCTCTTAAGAGGGGGAGGGAACTTTAAAAAGATTAATCTCTGTTTCAGAAAGGACGTGTAATGCATGAAATTAGAGCTGGAAGTTACATCTCTGTTGAACCATACGATTCAGAGCATGATTCATGAAAATGCAACATTGTAATAGATTTGTCTAATTTATGGTGTCTATTTTATTATAAACTTTTTCAATCTTTCTAGGTGACATTCATGTTTGTCAATTTATCAGCTGTGGTAGAAATGACAGATTCAATTATGTTGTTATGTCACTGGTTGGCTCAAACCTTGCAGAGCTGCGGCGAAGTCAACAAAAAGGATTGTTCACCCATGGGACATTGCTTAGACTTGGAGCACAAATTATTGACTGCATAAAAGCAATTCATGATTGTGGGTTTCTTCACAGAGACGTAAAGCCAGTAAGCCAAGATTTCTTTCTATTTTCTTTTCTAATTATCTAATTTAATTTACAGTTGTCAACAATGACAAATTGTAATATTGTTGACGAGAGGGAGTCAGAGATATGGTTCACATCTTGCTTCACTGCTAAACTGATTACGTAATTGTTACACACATTCAAATATACACATGAAGAATTACAAACAATAGACAGGAACATGTGACGGTACAAAGGTCAACTAAATAACACAATACAGAACACTACATCACTCCCCTTTATAAAAGAAAATAAAAAGAGAATATATATACAATTTACAGTTTAGTGAACTCATAGAATAAGGTTTAAACGACACGTCCATGTTTGAAGTAATTTGAAGCCGACTGTCCATCTTGCATTTTGGTTTTATCTTTGATCTTGTGAGTTCAGCTAAATCTCCCTCTGTCATTTTATTTCCTGTGGTCACGCGGTAGACTAAGCTCAGGCTTCAGTCCATGTTCGCCAACTTCTTTAGTTTCCAGTCCAGTTTTCTTTCTGATAGAAATTATTGACATGAATCGAACTTACAGTTCTTACTTCCAGATTAACTCAGTACTCAGTGAATGATCAACAAGAGTTAGCATTTTCTTTTCTTCAACTCGTAGCAGTGTTAGGCGCAGTTGTTTCAAGTCTGCATGCATTTCGAGTGACTCCACCAAACTCATCATCAACGTATGAGCTGGCCACTCGGGATTGCACTGGCATCCAAAAGGAGCAAAAGAGCTCCTTGCCGTTTCTCGATGTTTTTTGTTGAAAACACTGCTACTGGGTTTCTCATCAGTATATACAGGAAACCAACTTTCAGCGGCCTCTACACATGTTGGGATTCCTTTAGTCAAAAACGGAGGAAAATAAACCTCGTGAACACTCTTGTTCATCGGGTACTTATGATTTGCTCTAAAACTCGGCTAGATTGGAATTTGACAAAATTATGGCTATTCTTATTGAAAACGGCTATCCTGAGGACGTTGTTTCGGATTGTTTCCGCAAGAAAATCGCAAATTTTTCGGCTGATAAAAAGCGTGGTCCGCTAAAGTGCCCTGTTGACCTAAAAATGCCTTGGATAGGAAGCGTCTCATTGCGATTCGAAAAACCAAGTAAAAAAGGCCATTACTACGTGCTTCACTGTGGCCAACCCTCTGTTAGTTTTTATCACTCTGATTTCAAAAGGATTGCGTACCTACCACACAAAAAAGTTTGGTTATTTTTGAATTTTCGTGCCGTTGTGATGCGAGGTACGTAGGTCGCACTTCTGAGAGATTAGGAGATAGGGTTAAACAACATGTTCCTACTAACATTCTGCAAAGGGAGCAACTACTGCGCAATGCTAGGCAACAACCTGCCCTTAAGCATGATTCTGCCATAGTACAGCATTTACTAGATCACCCACAGTGTATAGAAAAATGATAACGAGGATTGTTTTTGAATAATCGACAGAGCTAGATCCTTGTTTCATCTCATCGTTTTGGAATCTGTCCACATAAAAACCAAAATGTTGGTTCTGTGTAGACAGAAAGAGTTCGTTTTTGACTTGGATTCTTCGATTAATTTCCTACTGGTCATCCCGCTGAATCCCGCAAGCTGATTGGTGTTTAACACAACGCCGATTCGGCTACTCTTTCTGTTTGGTGCATTTCGAGCCACATCTTGGTATAAGTTCCGCCTCAATTTATTGTTTCGGTCTATTTCTGACGTTCGTACTCTGGGGAGTGTCAGACGAAAAAAGAGCTTTTAATTATGCCAACTTCTTGGATTAAAAATTTATCTGTTCATAACTAATAACATAACATTAATTTAAACAATTGTACACATTTTTTTTCAAATACCTACAGCTTGATCATTAACATGATGCGAAAAGATCTTAGTCTCTGTTTTAGTCTCTTTAGCTAAATGCGCTCAAGAGATTATCGAATATATAGGAGATAACACAATAAACTACCCCCTTACATATGGTTTTTCTGCAACAAAAAAAGCAAAGATAAAATTGAAATCCATAAAAATTCGAGCATTGGTGTAAGAATTATTTACAATTTGGTATTGGAGGTTTGCAAAACCCTAAATTCGCTGAATCCTTATTTTATGTCTCGGCATTCAATGTTACAAAATTTTAATCTCGGAAGAGAAAAACCTCTGAGAGTTCCAAAGGCAACTATAACTGAATTCGGATTAAAACCTTTGATTTATCTTAGACCCAGAATATGGAATTCGTTACCACATGAGATGAGACTATAGGACTATAGATTGTTGTCCTCCCTTTGCTGTCCAATAGCGTAACTTTAAATTGTTTTCCTTCCCTTATGCAATCAAATTGCATACTTGCAGATTCTTCCCCTGCCTTTTGCTATTCTATAGCGCTGAAAATTTGCCCTACTTTCTCATTTTGTATGTCATTGTTGTACATTGTTTTGCAAACCAATGTTAGGTTCGATTCCTGAACTCGTCAATCCAAGTAGTTTTGAAATTGTATTCATTTCCTAACTACTTGTTTGCTTCCGAAAAATAGAAGCAATGTAGCTATTGTCCAATGGTCCAATGGTCCTATGGTCTCTGAATTAAATGGATGCCTGGTATCTTTATTTCAAGATAGTGACAGACTGGATAATAGAAGGGAATCTTCATGCAATCTTAACTAGACTTCCTAAAACTTGCTTTGCCCGAAGATTGTAAACCGTGAACCTATAGTGCTGCCATGCTTTCGTAGCTTCGAACTATGACGTGGTTGCTTCTTTTTCTACACGACAGTAGAGTGAAATATTCTTGTACATAACATTTTCTTGTGGAGTTGTACGTTTTTTCCATATAATCCTTCCTTTGTTGATTTTCAGTCAAATTTTGCTATTGGTAATCACAAGGACAACAAAAGAATTGTGTACATGCTCGATTTTGGTTTAAGCAGACAGTATGTGAACAACGAAGGAAAAGTTCGAACTGTAAGTATCACCAGATCAGAGAGTATTTTTCTTTATGAACAAGAAAAAGCTATGAAGCACAGGAAATTATGGAATAGAGGAACTTTAAGGAATGTTTTGTCTTGAATAACCCACTATGTAAGGAGAACAGGGAGGAAAGTTAGAAGCGTTCAGTTTTACTGAGTTGAATATGCTTAACCGTAAGGCAAGACCTTTGGAAAAAGACAGAACTGTAACACTTTTTGGTTTTGAAAATCGCATTTTCCTTGAAATTTGGAAATATTGATCTTGAAAATCTTTGAAAATATACTTACGTAAACAAAGATGTAAACATGATTTTCATGTCAACACTGAGTCCAATCTTTTTCAAAAATAACGTTTAATAAACATATAAAAACCAGACCTAAGAACCAAATAACCAAGCCTAGGATTGATTGTGCACAGGACCGATTTCGGAACTAATCTATTGCAAGTCTATTGCAAGACCGATTTCGGAACTAATCTATCGACATGAGCCCTCTGGCAACTAGTTCCCAGGTGACAGTAACAAGTTGGCGGATAGTTCCAGGAAGTTAGGCATGTTGTTTTTCTGTGTTTAACATTTTCAACTAGTCGGTGTTTGTTCTATCGTATCATAGATGGACATAAGCCTGACTTAAACGAATTTATCTTTTGTCAGCACTTATACAGTTTTTAATTTAAGCACTGAAAAAAAATTTATTAGAGTATAATTTAATCATCCTAGGAAATATAATATTTTTTTCTTTGAACTTTAGCCTAGACCTGTGGCTGGATTCAGAGGAACCGTACGTTATGCTTCAATCAATGCTCACGATAACAAGGTAGAGCTTTGATCAATAAGCTTATTTAAACATTCTTATCATTCCGTACACTATCGTCTATACATTTCTCGCTAGTAACGTACTCTAGGATAAAGTTTACCATTCAGATTGTCCGTGAAACCACAGAACCAAAGAAATACCCTGTTTCTGACGTAATTTCATGCAGCGCTCAAAATAGCTACTGCGGTCCGCTCAAGTACGCCATAACGGGATTATACTAAAGTAACCTATATGAGATTTGAAGGCAGTCTGTCCTTCATCCGTTTGGTTAAACAAAACAAGGAGCTCTTTATGGTGAAATCAAAGCTCTGGTATCTTTGTCATTTTTATTTATGTGAAATTGATAAAGATCTCATTCATCTTTTGAATTTAATGAAGTCTTCTTTTGTATGCTGCATCCGAAATTCAGGGACCAGTCAGGTGGGGGATGAACTTTCTATAACTTTAGGAAAATTACTTGTGTACTGTTGCCTGAAAAAACCGTACAGGTAAATTGCTACAGTGTCGGACGATGCTAAAATTTCTACTGAAGTGAAGGAGTTATTAAAACTTAAGTTTCATGAATTGTTGTCCTCTTGACAATGCAAAATAATGTTGATGTTTATAAAATGTTCTTTCTCAACATATTCAGGCATTTTTCAAGCCAATTTAAGAATCTATCATAGCAGCCAGTCTTATCTAAGTAGCATCTTATGATATATTACACAGTGTCACATGCTAATATATCTTACAATGAATACAAAATTAAGGTCAGCAATCGGGAATGATTGCATAACAACGGGAATCTGTTTGAGCAGCTGTTCCTTGCTTTTCCTGTTAAATGCTCACTAGTGCTAAAAGGCTTGGACCTCACTTCTAAATGGACAACACAAACAGCACAGTATTTCTTTTCGTCAATGTCTTCTCTAAATTTTTTTCGCCAGATTTTTCCCAAGTGGCATACCACAATAGATAGGATTCGAACTTGAAAAGGGAGCCTTGGGCTGTATGATTTCAGTGAGCTCTTTAGGTTAGTGGAAGCGTCGTTGGCTCTCTGATCATGTAATCCAGGTTCGAATCCCATCTATTGTGGTATGCCACTCCTGAAAAAATCTATCCTAATGTTGGCCGTGCATGAAAAATATATTTTTCGCCACTTCATTCGTTGATGATAACTTCGAATTCTTGCTTTCCTCATTTAGATTATATACGAAATTCAGAAGAAGTGGTGTCTAAATTGTCTCAAGTTCTATGACAATCTGAGATTAAAGTGTTGATTTTAACTGGATGCTGCATATCTATAATTTTTGTTAGGTTTTTAGCTCCGGCCATCCTGTTTGTTGAGCTCATGAGTTTTAAGTGTACATATAGTAACTTTTCTTTTAATGCTTCTTTCAGGAGATGAGTCGGCGTGATGACTTGTGGTCTGTATTTTACATGATTGTAGAATTTGCACAGGGTGGGCTGCCATGGAGAAAATTAAAAGACAAGGTACGCACTGGCTGATTTACTCGCTTATTACTTTGTGATACGGTTGGCACTTGTTTCCAAAGTTTTATAAATTTCGTTCGCAACAGTTTTGCAGAATCCAAATAACCTTTTTGTCCAATTAATTTTCTTGTATGAAGGAGGAAGTTGGAACATTCAAGAAAGCTTATAATCACAAATTACTGTTGAAACAATTACCTGTTGAATTCAAAGGCTTTCTTGATCATATCGAAGGGCTTGATTACATGGATCGACCAGACTACGAGGTATTGTTTATTCTAGTTAATCTTTATTTCGCAGATGTGCTTGAATGTGTATTACCCTTTTTTGTTTTCTGTTAATGTTTCTTAGTTTAGCAGCAGGCCGAGAACGTTTCCTCATATGAATTATGATTTTTTAGATGCTTGTTTAAAAAATAAAAATTGATCCGTTATAGATAGATACTTGTGGCATTTAATTTATTGCTATGTTGCAGTTTTTACCAGAGTTGAATTTTAAAGAATGCATTATGTTTTTATAGTACTTGTCCTCTTGTTTCTACGATGCGATGTCTCGGAAGGGAATACGTGAAAATGACACCTTTGATTGGGAAAAATCTACAGTGGACGGATCATTAACAACAACAACAGCGTCAAGTACTGGAGTAAATTACTGTCCGACACCCCAAGGTGTGAAGCCGGACATTGCTGTGACGAATGTTTCTGATCTTCCAAGAACCAATGACCAGCTGCTTGGGGATGACAGCATTGGAAATGAAAACATGAAACTGAAAGCAGAAAAAAGAAGATGGAGCTATGCTGAGACTGGAATGCGACAAGATGAAGAGGAAGTCAATGGAAAAGATTCTAAAAAGCCAGAGCAAACTCAGGAGCTGATAAGGAAAGAATTTTTCGAAGGTCTCTTGGAAGGTACAAGGCCAAGATTGAAGGAAACAAAGGTAAACATAGTCTTTGAGTTGTACAAATTTCAAAATTGCAAGCGATAGTGGAAGATATAGCGGAAACATCTTTAGGCATACTTAAACGCTTTGTACGCCTTACATTCCTCAGAGTATAAACTTCTATAACTGGCCGAAACAATTCAAAGCAATTCAAAGCAAGATCTTTGTTTTATTTAGGTGTTTTTGAGTATGTCCTCGCTGTAGCCCGCAAGCTGATTGGTGTGGAATACAAAATGCCAATCCAGCTTCACTT
The DNA here is from genome assembly GCA_014526335.1 of Chrysaora quinquecirrha. Lineage (NCBI taxonomy): Eukaryota > Metazoa > Cnidaria > Scyphozoa > Semaeostomeae > Pelagiidae > Chrysaora > Chrysaora quinquecirrha. Next base: position 8,798,800 of record JACTAT010000040.1, read on the forward strand.
TCTGATTGGTGCATTCGATCCCCATCTGGTTATCCACAATATGTCATTGTTGACTGGCTGCACAATCCCCTGAATTTTTCCTCAAAAACAGAGGGTCCTTGATGGGTGGAGCTGTCTTAAGAAATAATAATTATAATTACAACATTGATGACCATTTTGAAAGTTGATTACAGAATGCAGTTTATTTTTAAATCATTAAAGCCAATTGACACCTACATACAGTGATCAATGCTAAAATTGCTATCTTACTAAATCTAAATAATAATGATAATAATTCATGGAAAATCATTCAAACGCATGCTGAGCGTATAGTAGTAGTAGTTCGGCTTTGCCCGAAACGGGCACTTTGCATTGCGTCATCTCTCCAGTTGCCTGATAATACGACGTCCAAATAGGAGTTTCTTCGTTGGTCTCCTGTAATCACTTCTTATAACATGTCCGAACCATCTCAGCTTGTTTCGCGTCAGCAAAACTTGGATATCTTCAACCATCGCACGTTCAAGAACCTCGTCATTGGACACCATGTCGTACCATTTGATTTGAAGGATAGAGCGTAAATGACGTTGCTGTATTTTTCGTAACGTGGAGAGTCTCTGGCGTGGAGAGTCCGCGTTTCATGGCGTACGTGAGTATTGGCATGGGCAAATGGTGAAGCCATTGAAGAAGTAGCGATGGTGGATGGAGCTCTGTGGCGATACTGGTAGTCGACTCGGCATCTGTACTCGGCACATTGTGTCTCCAAGCGACGAGCACCCATAATGGCTTGGTAGTGGTCGTCGTACTGCTCTGCAACAGTTGATGTTTCGGCTGTTGTGGTTCTCTATGCCGTCGAGTTGGAAGGCATCAGCTGTGAAGTCGGCGACGACAACGCAACGCCCCGATTATCGATGCGCACCGTTTTGAAGAAGCAGATTTTTCCCCTTAAGATTCTTGGAAGCTGTTTTGTTTCTACGTCATTTATGAAATTTTCTGTCTGTGTCGGCTCTTTCCTCTGCATTACCAGTCCTTGGTTTTATAGAGACATAATAATACACTCCTAGTTCGCCTGTGCATACGTAAGCCCCTGCATTTTCAAAGATAACCGCGTCATTGATAACTATTAACTAAAAATCGTATTTTTTACTTAGGAACCAGTGGTCCCTGTACGCCTACCAAAAAGTTTTCTTCAAGTGATGAAGGAAACAATTCTTAAAGACTCTAAAGTGAAACTTAAGGGACAGACAGATGTTTCTTCGGGTAAAGACAAAAGTGAAATCCTTATTGAAAGAGATAAAAAGAACGATAACGTGAAAGAAAATATACAAGTTCTTGCTGAGAGGCATGATTTGGGAGAGCTTAAGCAAGCTGTCAAGCAATCTGAAAGTGAATTTTCAACTGGCATCCAAAAGGAAGCTGATTCCGAAGATAAAGTTGTTTCAAATATTAAATCAAAAAGTGATGGTAAATTGGACAAAAAGCAAATAAGTTCAGCGAATGATAAGAAGATTAATTTTGATGAAATAGTAAACGATAACTCTAAAGGATATTTAGCAGATCACGAGGAAGTGGCAGGCGAAGATGATTCTAATCATTTTCAGGTGAACAAAGAAGAACCTTACAAGCCTGTTTTTTCATTCAGTGAAGAGCATGTGAAAAAGGACCCCAATCAGGAAGATATTAGGAATGAAGTGAAGAAAGGAAGTGATGTCCCCAGTGCCCACGGGATTGAAAAGTCTCCTGAGATCAAGAGTGTTAATTTAGATGAACAGTCTGACCATCAAAAGAAAATTAATGTTATTAATGTTAGTGGTTTTGATTCTCCGAAATTGCAGGTTTTAGAAAATCAAGCTATTGAAAGAGCTGAGAAACTTGCAGGGTTGAAAAGAGTTGAAAAACTGCAAGGTTCATCATTGAAAGAATCGTCTAATGATGATTCCAAGAAAAATCCAAAACTCAGCAAAGATGAAGAAGCAGATTTTTTTCAACAACGCAACAACTTCAGCTATCCCTGCTCAGTGTGGTGACATCCAGGTTCTAGATGACCCAATACACGAAAACAAAGAACATCATCCACTGTTTGTTGATATTTCAAACACAAGAGACGATCGTGAAGCTATTTTAGTGAGAGATTCTTTAGATGGTAATGCACAAATTCCATATGTAGATACTCAGTTCTACGGTGATCCTACCAAAGAACGAACACCTGAGAAAAATGGAAGTGATGAATACTGTGTAGAGAGTCCGTTGGTGTCACCGAAACAAAACTCAGGCGAGCAAATGTCGCAAAAAGAGAGCTTAAATGAACGATATCTTCCAAAACAGGAATCCAATGAATGCAAACTAAGCGAAAGCAGTCATAGTAGAGACTCTGCTAGTAGAAAACGACTGAAATCTGGATCAGAACCAGAAAGCTCGAGAGCCTTCCTTGTCTTGAAAGGTTTCTTTGAGTCTCTAGACCGAAAGAGAGAGAAACAAGAAAATTCTAAAACAGCAATGAATCAACTTGAAGAAGCAGAAAATGTACATGAAGACAACGTAGATATTGCT